>ML271589.1:541-26726 GCA_005239495.1 Nicotiana undulata | reverse complement strand
TATATATATATATATATATATATATATATATATATATATATATGCTACGACGTGTAGCCCGATCCGTATATAATGTATATTGTTGTGGCGTGCAGCCCGATCCATATAATATATTATATATATTGATGCGGCGTGCAGCCCGATCCTTAACTATCCTCACATACTCGGCTCTCGGCCTCACTCAATCATCCTCACAAGCCACTCGGGCAACTCATCTCAACTCACAGGACTCGGCCCCAAAATACATCTCAGAGTTTCAAAACAGTGATAATAACAGTGAAAATAACAATAAGTAGAAAACATGACTGAGTTCGCAAATGTTCTTTCAAGATAGTGTGAGAATAGTATAAAAGTACCTCTGAAGGTCTAACAGATCGGCACAAAGCCCCAAACATGGCTTACAACCCATAAACAAGTATAGATTTCTAAAATACAGGATATTGTAAGGTTTTCAAATCGAATACGCGGCTTAATAGTCGCTACGGGACGGACCAAGTCACAATCCCTATAGGTGCACGCCGACACGCTCGTCACCTAGCATGTATGTCACCTCATTTACCAAAACAATGTAAAATACCGGGGTTTCATACCCTCGGGTTTAGAGTTACAATCGTTAGTTACCTCAAAACAGTCCAAAATCTACTCCGCAATGCTCTTGCCCCTCGAATCGGCTCCCAAATGCTCCGAGTCTGAATGAAGAACTATCGATATCCCTCTTCAAAACCCTCCAAAAGCTTGAAACCCGTATGAAAATGGTGAAAAGAAGACCAAAACTCGCTAAGTCCAACTTATATACTTTCTGCCCAGGCATTTTTCACCTGCGGTCCAAAAACTCGCACCTGCGGACCGCTCAGCGGTCAAATATACCGCACCTGCGACTTCTCATTAAACGAGCCAAATCCGCACCTGCGACTTTGCAGGTGCGGTCCAACGTCTGCTTCTGCGACTTTTCACCGAGATTTCCAAAATCCGCACCTGCGAAGCCCTGTCCGCTTATGCGGGCCCGCACCTGCGGCTTCTCATCTGCAGGTGCGGTCACACCAGAAAAATCACACCAGCAACTGATATGCTGAAATTTTGCAAGTTCGAACCCCCGTTAGCCATCCAAAATCAATCCCGAGCCCCTCGGGCCCCAACCAAAAATACCAACAAGCCATAAATGATCATCCAGACTTAGTCGCATCCTCGGAACACCCAAAATAACATAAAAACACTAAATTCACCTCGAATGCAAGCCTGTGAACTTTGAAACTTCTTAATTTCACCAAAGATGCTGAAACCCTCCAAAACACATCCGATTGACCTGAAATTTTGCACGCACATCCAAAATGACACTACGAACCTGTTTCAACTTTCGGAATTCCATTCCGATCCCGATAGCCTATGTTTCACTGCCGATCAGAAATCACCAAAAACTAGCTTTCGCCAATTCAAACCTAATCACCGGACCTCCAAACTGCATTCCAAACACACTCCTAAGTCCCAAATCACCTAGCGAAACTACTCGAGCCATAAAATCCACATCCCGATATCGTTTACCAAGAAGTCAACTCCCAGTTGACTTTTCCAACTATAAGGCTACTTTAAGAGACTAAGTGTCTCTATTCTCACTACTATCATTCCAAACCCGAACCATCCGACTCCGACACATCATAAACAGTATAAACAATGCATGACAAAGCAAAAACAAGAATAACTGTGCAAATTCTACGGAACGATCGGCCGGATCGTTACATGGGTGATTTAAAATCAGTTTTCCTTTTAAAGAGAAAAAAATGTGTCCTTTAATTGTGCCATGCAAAATAAATTATTTTTTGAAAAGGTAAAAAATCTGAAATTTTGAATTCTAAAAGAAACTGTCTGGAATTTTGAATTCTGGAAGAAAAAAACTGTCCTTTATAGAGAATTGTCCAAATTTTTTATACGCGACTTCTTTAGCACTTCTTCATTTCTGTTACAAAATAAGATAGTCGTTACTCAATTCAATAATCTTTCATTGTCATCATTAAATATTAAACTTGATTAGATTATTGGCTCTTACGCCCTAAACTTTTATTTTTAAATAATTATATACATCGTATCAGCGCACTATAATGCCAAGTTAGTTAAATCATTCTGTATAGTTTTTATACATTTATCCTTCTTTAAAATGTTAGTTTTTTTATAAGAATATTCAAGATTTAAATTTTATGGGGCTCCCTGGTAAGTAGTAACCAAATATTCCTCAATCAGTAACCGGATTAGGATTTTCACTGAGATGTGTCAAAATAAAAGGAGTAAACCCCCGAATAAGCCAATGGATGACATTATATATGTATGTGTGTGTATGTGTCAAATTATTTTATCTGGTTACATAATGTAATTTTCTGACGAACGGATATCGATTGATACCTCTTGAATATATGTGGCTTTGCCTCTAATCACTATCCTTAACTAATACTATCATATCCTTGCTTTCCTAAAAATAAAAAAAGAAATTGGCGGAGGGAGAGGGAAAATGAAAATAAGGATACTGCGCTATGGATGGAGTTTGAACTGTTCACCTCAAATGTGAAAGGCAAAGCAAGAAACAAGTGAGTTATTTGGTAATGCGCTGAAGTGTTGGTGCGCTTGTAATGTGCTGGAGTCTTCCTTTGGAGGTTATAGGTTCTCGATTCCTGTTAAGGCGATCCATTTATTCTGAAATTTTGAGCCTTATTTTTGGAAAAATGTAGAAGCGAGAAAGGCTTGATCCTTCGACTCCTCAAATGGAGTTACTAAATCAACAGACCTACTTCCGTTGGGCACATGTTGCTGCCAATAAAAAAAAATTTAATAATAATCTTTATGCGTCTATTATGGATAAATTTCAAAAACTGAAAACTCGTGGATGGAGATTTATAATAATATCACACACTTAAATTGCGTTTCTTTGAAATATGATCTTGTTACGATAATGTATTCATTGTATTCATGTGTGGCATTTACTACTTAGACATTCTTTTGCTTACATAGTTGCATTTCTAGCCAAAGACAGCAAATGGAGACCAAAATCCAGAGTCCATTGGGAGAGAGAGCAAGCCATGTTAGAGGGCAGGCACTAAACATTCCCCAATCCAGCTCCTCTTTGTCACTCTGTCTGCCAGCCTTGCACACATTTTCTTTTGTCCACTTCCCTATTTTGTCAACTTCCTCACTCAATCTCCGTAACAACATGCTAAATTTGTTAATCTTTTATTTTTCTTAATCTGACTTACAGCTTGTTTGGATGGTTCTATTGTATCGTATTGTTACTTTAAATAGATATTTGTTTTAATTGTTATTTAAATTTTATTTTATCGTATTGTTAAATTTGTTGTTACTTAACAATGAAATGTGCCACTTTATGTAAGACCGATTTGGTATGATCACGTTGCCTTTTTCTCTCAAACTCACATTTCGTTATTATTAAATAATTTTATTTTATCATTTACCCTACCTTTTTATATACTGTATGATAATTTTCTTTTATAATATTGCAAGTTTATTCTTCATATTGCTGGTGTGTGATATCATAAAACGACGGCAAATGACACAATCTATCCAAACATTGTATTCATCAAACGATACAAAACAATATAAATTACAAATACAATACGATACATTATAAAACGATATGTAACAACCATCCAAACAAAGTGTTAGAGTGACTAATTCGAATTCGTATTAAAATTTTACATTAAAGAGTATAGTGCTCTTTATTAAAGACAACTCCATATATAAAACCCGAATCCAAAATTTCTAGTTAATGGTAAAATAGCACACATTTTACCATAACCTTTGGTTGTAAGTAATTTTTTTAAGTTCGAGTGCATTTAAGTTACAACTTGTTTGGATGGTTGTTACCCGTTGTATCGTATTGTATTATTTTCCTAGAACAATGTTTGTTTTGATTGTTTAGTTAAAATTGGTTGTATTGTATTGTTAAATCCATTGTTCCGGAATAATGAAAAGTCCCATTTTTGAAACAACCGATTTGGTGTGGTGGATTGTTTCCTATTTTTCTTTCTAATTATGCCCTAGCTTATTACTTTATAATTCTATTTTACCCTTTACCTTTTATATTTTATTTTAAATAACAGCAAAATCTCTTTCTCATATAATTCTATAATAGAATTCTACGTTAAGTCTAATAACCTATATAATTATCAAAGACAACATCCCAAATATAACCTATATAATAACTTACATACGTGAAAAACTTCTTTTGTTCTTCTGCCGCTTTTGCATACTCTTCAGGTAAAAGTTTTGTTTTACTTTTGCCTGAATAGAGTCTACTTAACATTTTTTTTAGATTTTTTATTATTATAATCTAATTATGAATATAGTATACTTATTATTATTTTAATATTATTAACTTGTTCAACTAATTTAGATAGAATTCACATGAATTTAATTGCCTAATTTATATATAAGACATAATTACCTTGGCCAGATTTTATAATACTTTTACTTGAAAAGAATATTATGCTCTTAACATTATAGATACTTCTATTGATGTAATACCTTCGTATATTATATATTATATGATATATTTTTATCAAGGTATTTACTTATAATTAAATTACTTATATATTTTTTTACTTATAATTAAAACAACTTTATATTATTCTAATATTATATTTGTACACTTAATTTTTTCATTGCACTCAATTCATTTAGTCATATTCAAACATGAGCATATTTTAAAATATAAAAATGATAAAAAAATATTTATTCTTTAATAATTATTTGAAATAATAGAAACAAATTTATTTAACAAATGATAACTTTTTATAGTCAGTAAAACTTTTTAAAAATAAAAAATATTTGTGTTTAATATTAAAAATTTAAATCTTTAACAATTAATATTATTTATTTGAAAGTTTTAGTCAGTGTCGGTGTGCTGTATATGAGTATTTTATTTATTGAATCAACGGATATATGATTGATAAATCAGTGAGTTATGATTTTATATTTTTTATTAAAAATAGTTCACATGGTTAAGAACACTGACTTGAGATTTGTTTACAGTAATGTTACTAAGAAATTTAATAAATGCTACCTATATATCTTGAAAATTAATGTTAAGTATAAGCTAAGTGAACTAATGTATTATAAAAATAATAAATAAAATAATATTAAGTTATTCTAATTATAAGTAAAATACTTGATAAAAGTATATTATATGGTATATAATATAGAAAGTATTACATAAATTAGAGTATTTATAATGTCAAGTGCATAAGAGACTTTTCAGAGCAAAGATTTTATAAAATTTTGCCAAAGTTACGATTGTGAGAACTAGAACATAATAAAAAAAAATTACTTTAGAATAATAAAAATAAAATTAAATAACTTTTACGTTAAAAAAATAATAACTTTTGAGTATTATTGCCGCACTTTTTAAATGACCATCTAAAATTGACTCTTAAAAAAAATTGTTAATCAAAGATTCAAAGAATAGTATACAAATTTACTAGATTTTTAAAATCGAGAATCTCCACGTAGCATATTATTTGCCGCACTTTCACACTAGAAATCTTATATACTCCTAAAAAAGTTTCAGTAGTACAAGTCCTCAACATTGCCCATTTCAAAACTCCCATTTTCCTCCATTGTTTCCTCCGTTTCTCTCTTTCTACACCTTTCTCTCTCCTCTCCGGTAAGTTATACACACATAAATCTCTCCATACGGCCATCCGTACATGTATGTACTTGTAAATGTATGTATTTTGGTGTGTGTATTATATGTATCTATGTGTGTAGAGGCGGATCCAATATTTGAACTTTTATGTGTTCGAGTTAGGGATTTTATCGCAATTCATTTGATTTGCTAGTTCTTCTTCTTGTTTTAGTGAATTTTATAATGCATATTACAGAGTCTGAGCCAAAGTTTATGTGTGTGCATGTATGTGTGTGTGTGTCGACATTGGCGTTTTGTGTGTGTATTTTGCAGTTGGGGTTTTTTTGGGGGCTAATTTGTGGTTAATTGCGGATCTAGATGATATTTATTGCTTTGTGTCTTGTAGATTTTAATAGAGAATATCAAAATGGGGAATAGAGTGGATCACGAGTACGATTACCTGTTTAAGATCGTGTTGATTGGTGATTCTGGAGTTGGGAAATCGAACATTTTGTCCAGGTTTACGCGAAATGAGTTCTGTTTGGAGTCCAAGTCCACTATCGGAGTTGAGTTTGCCACCAGAACTCTTCAGGTCAGTACTAATTTTGTTTCAGATCTTAATATGGTGATGTTCTATTAGTTTTACCGAATGATTGTGTTAATGCCATTTTATAACCTGTTATCTTTGGCTAAATGAGTTTTATCAAGTATATCTGGTCCCAAACTGGTGAAATTAGCATTAGCGGACCCAGAAATTTATATAAGGGGACTCAATAGATTGTTGAGATTTGAACTTGTGACATAACGCAACTTTTGAACCCCCTTTACCACTTACTAAATTTTCTCCTATGTCGAGGAAATCCTACAATTTATATATAGCTATATATAAATTTACTAGCCCCGCCCCTAGGTAAAAGAGGAGGATGTTTAGTAGGTTGACAGTCGGTGGAAAAATAGTCAAATGGATATAGAAAATTCATATGGTCGACTTGGGACTTAGACTTGATTGATTGATTGAAAGAATTCTAACCTATTGAATGATTGATGATGTGATATCAGATTTGCTGTGTTTTTGTGTGGTGATGGATGAGGACGTAGAGATTAGTTAAGTTAGAGAACTGCTGATTTGTGCTTCGATTCTATGCAAGTTGCAAATTAAAAGGATGAATACAATTCAGATGTATGAGCTGATGATTGTGTCTTTCTTCATGTTTCGTATTCCCACTCTGGAGGGCATGTACTTTTTTGGTTAAAATTACCCATTACAGTTTGGGTTTCTGCATAAATAGGCAATCAATAACTCAAGCGTGGTCATCATGTATTAGGAACATGCATAAAATTCGTTTCTTTCTATGGTCTATATGCAAGATAGGTATGAAGAAGTTTAGTAATGGTGTTTCCTGTCTAATGTTGGCAATATTTCTTTCAGAACTAATCTATTTGTACTTAAACAATCTGCTTCCGAGGCAAAATTTTGGAGCCGTTATGACTTGGAAAACTAACTATCATAGTGGCGTAATATAACACTGATTTAAACAACAATCTGCTTCCGAGGAAAAAAGTTGGAGCCGTTATGACTTGGAAATTGGCAACTAACTATTATAGTGGCGTAATATAACACTCATGTTTTGTATCCCTTTAAAACTAAAAGGTCCAACAGCAAGACCGATGTCTCTCTGTAATTGGAAATTTGAGTGTTCTAGTGGTGCTTATTTTGTCATATCATGACCAAATACACTTAAGTTCTCGATTTTATAAATATGCTCCTCATACACAATCCTTCTGTTAGGGAAATGTAAATGCAAGACTGAAACAGACATATTGTTCTTTTAGCAACCCTTCTGGGCTAATTTTTTGACTTCATGATACAGGTAGAGGGAAAGACAGTCAAGGCCCAAATATGGGACACTGCAGGCCAAGAAAGGTACAGAGCCATTACCAGTGCTTACTACAGAGGAGCAGTTGGTGCACTCCTTGTTTATGACATAACAAAGAGGCAAACATTTGACAATGTTCAGAGGTGGCTCCGAGAATTGAGAGACCATGCAGATTCTAACATTGTAATTATGATGGCCGGAAACAAGTCTGACCTTAACCATCTTAGAGCAGTCTCTGACCAGGATGGACAAACTTTAGCTGAGAAGGAAGGACTGTCATTTCTTGAGACATCGGCATTGGAATCAGTTAACATAGATAAGGCTTTTCAGACTATACTGACGGAGATCTACCATATCATAAGCAAGAAGGCATTGGCTGCTCAGGAAGCAGCCGCAACCACCACCCTTCCTAGTAAGGGTACAACCATCAATGTCAATGATACTTCTGGAGATGTGAAGAGAGGCTGCTGCTCCACCTGATTTAGAGTTTCAACGAGGAATTAAGAATCAGTAGGGAGCACAAAACTTTCTTCTTCTAATTTTTTGGTTTAATTTGTTATTATTCAAAGCAAGAGATGTAGATTACTTTCTTGATTGTACAAGACGAAGAGGTTGTGAATGTTAATTGTCTAGTGATTTAGGAGGATCTATTCTTCATATGGTGTACTGTTTAACTATTTCCTTTAGAAAATGACCTACACTGGTGATGTTGGGAAGAACAGATTTGCTATCTAATGTGTCTTCAAGGTTACTTGGTAATTGGTATACAGAGGATTCAATTAAATTCTAGCATTTTCATATGTACTATTTTCAGTTCTTTGCTTCTGTTAATTCAATTCTAGCATATTCATGCAATTGAGAAGATACTGATGTACAGGGTCAGTTCTTCTACACAGAGTTCAGAGTCTTATTTCTCCACTCTCATAATATTTCTAGCTTTCTTCATGACCTTTTTGGCTTATAGCAAATGCCTCGTCTTCTCCAGGGGGGTTTCTTTAGAACTTTAACTGCTGAAATTTCGGAAGTATGGTTTATTTTGCACACAAAAGAATTCGGGTTCATGCGATTAACCTTTGTAAGGTGCTGATAGAATGCAGTAAAAGGATAATACAACTATAAGTCAGTTATAAATAGCAAATCTGGAAATAGGGTAATCCAGATTAAAGACTTTCTGTGAATGCACTTTGATGTAAATACATAACCAAATCCACTAGTAAACAGTGTTAGAATTTGCATTAACTCCCATTTCAACTTTTTCAGTTTTATATTGATGTGACGAAAGGCATTCTTAACACTTTGATAGTTTGATTCCTGTGGTTGGTTCACCCCTCCCTTAGTTGTTTTGACTTGCAAATAACAAAATATATCTTTCTCCAAGTGGGTTGCATGACCAACTACCAAGTGGTCCGCCAACAACTTGGTTAAAGTTAACCTCTCAAAGTCGCATGTGGCATAATTTGTTTATTTCAATTGGAAAATGCTTAAAAATATCACTCAACTTTCAGAAATGGTTTATTCATGCCATTCGTTAAAAAAAGTTCATTTCATGCCACTGACGTTACACATTTGGCTCTTCCATGCTATTATTGACTAACGACTCAATTTTTATTTATTTTTTAATTTTTTTAAACCCCAACATTTCCACGTGTAATGTCCCCATTCGTCCGAATTAACCTATGCCCCACATTATAAATATTAAAAATTGAGTCGTTAGTCAATAATGGCATGGACGAGCCAAATGTGTAATGTCAGTGGCATGAAATGCGCATTTTTTTAACGGATGACATAGATAGACCATTTCTGAAAGTTGAGTGGCATTTTTAGACCTTTTCCCTATTTCAATTTGTATGAACTCTGATTAGTAGTAAAGGTGTTAATCAGGCCGGGCTGACCCGTTAACAACCCGTTTAAGCCCGGTGCTGTAGCATAAAAGGCGGGATGAGACGGATTGGGCGGGGAGCGAGTTTTAAACGTACACACTTTGCATATCGGTGCACCGGACCCGCTACAACCCGCTAACTCCTTAACGCAGGGGCGTACGCATGAATTTTTGTAAGCGGTGTCGAAATTTATAGAAGAACTGGAATATAACTTTGATTATCGTACTTTTAGACAAGAAATAGCCTTAGTCTATTGGTTTTGTTGAGTTTTAAGTTAGAAAAAGTCCTAAGTTTTATTCTACTTCATCACACTTTTTTTACCACTATGGATCTCTCATATATTTGCAAAAGAAAAATGTGCTACTTGAGGTTTTGAATCTTTGACCTCTTAGAGCAAAATCAAGAACATAAACAACACACCAAGACACAATTTATGTCAAGTTGTGTCATTTTTCCTACTTATCCGTTTTCGTGCGGTATTAATAAATATATTTAGTAAAATTTTCCGATAAAGCGGTGTCGTGTGACACTGCTTTGGTAACGGGCTACAACCCGGTTCAGCCCGATAACCCGCCAAACTTTTTTTGTTTTTTTATAAAAAATTCTGACCGTTGCTAACGCTACTAATATATCTTGAAAATTAACATTAAGAAAAAATTAAATAAACGGAAAATAATATTAAGTTGCTTTATTTATAAATATAATACATAGGTAAAAATATATTATATAGTATATAATATAGAAGGTATTACATAAAAATGAAGGTTTATATAATATCAAGGGCACAATAGACTTTTCAAGTAAAAATGTGTTTTTTGTGATAACTAGAGCAAAGTAAAATGATTTTTGTGTAACAAAAAAAAAAAGTGACTTTTGTGTAATGAACACATAGTTAAATAATTTTTAACGTAACAAAAAAAAGAAAAGTGATTTTTAGGTAACAAACCTAAAAGTTCAATGACCATAGATAAAATTAACTCCATTAATCACTTCCAGGAAATTTCACTTTGGTGCGTAAAACGCACTTTGTCAAAAACGATTTCAACTCAACCCCGAAACTTCTAATTTAGGATAAAAGAATAATTACCACTCTAGTTTGGTCGCGGTCAATTGCAACTGCCATTACAAGAACTATTCCCGATCTCAAAATTCCGTTCGGACCTCGATATCACAAAAACACATTCCAAACCTCAATTTTTGAACTTAAGGAATCATATTTCACTATTTGGCACCGAAACGCTCTCGGGTCATCCAAAACCCGTTACGAACGTACGCCCAAGTCCGAAATCATCATACGAACCTACCAGAACTTTCAAATCCCGATTCCGAGGTCGTTTACTAAAAAAGTTGACCGGGGTCAAACTTGGCCTTTAAGGCCAACCTTAAGGAACTAAGTGTTCCAAATTCCACCCAACTCTCCCGAATCTTGAGCTAACCATTCCTGTAAGTCATAAATCACTAAAAGCAAGTGCGGGAAGTCTCATTTAGGGGCATGGGGTTTTAGAACACAAAACAACCGATCGGGTCGTTACAATCTCCACTTGTTAAACAAACGTTCGTCCTCGAACGAGTCTAGAATCATACCTGGAGTGCAGAATAAGTGTGTATATCTGCTCTCCATGTCCTCATTGGACTCCCAAGTTGCCTCCTCGATTGGTTGGCCCCTCCACAGGATCTTTGCGGCGGAAACCCTCTTGGACCTCAACTGGCTATCCTGCCTGTCAATGATAGCAACTGGCTCCTCTTCGTAACCCAATCTCTCATCTAGCTGAATGGTGCTGAAGTCTTTCACGTGGGAGAAGTCGGCGTGGTACCTACGGAGCATGGACGCATGAAAGACCGGATGAACTCCTAATAAACTGGGAGGTAAAACGAGCTCATAGGAAACCTCCCGAACTCGCCTCAACACCTCAAATGGACCTATAAACCGTGGGCTCATCTTGCCCTTCTTTCCAAATCTCATAATACCCTTCATCGGCGAGACTTTCAATATAACCTTATCGCCGTCCATAAATGATACATCACGTGCCTTCTGATCGGCGTAACTTTTAATGTTGGACTGTGTTGTGCGAAGCCTCTCCTGAATCAACTTTACTTTCTCCAAAGCGTCCTTCACTAGATCGGTGCCATATAACTTAGCCTCGCCAGGCTCAAACCACCCGATGGGAGAACGACATCGCCGACCATACAAGGCCTCAAATGGAGCCATCTCAATGATGTACTGATAGCTGTTGTTATAAGCAAACTCGGCCAAAGGCAAAAACTGATCCCACTTCCCTCCAAAGTCAATCACACATGCTTTGAGCATGTCCTCTAGTATCTGAATTGTTCACTCCGACTGCCCGCCGGTCTGAGGGTGAAATTATGTGTTGTGCTCTACCCCGGTGCCTAACTCACTCTGTACTGCTCTCCAGAAGTGCGAGGTGAACTGACGACCTCGATATGATATAATGGACACAGGCACACCGTGCAACCTAACTATCTCCCGAATTTATATCTGGGCCAACGTCTCTGAAGTTTAAGTAGTAGCTACTGGAATGAAATGTGCCGACTTGGTCAACATGTCCACAATAACCCAAACCGCATCTACCTTCCGCAAGGTACGAGGCAACCCAACCACGAAGTCCATAGTGATGCGCTCCCATTTCGACTCAGGTATGGGCATCTGCTGGAGTAAGCCTCCTGGCCTTTGGTGCTCATACTTAACCTGCTGGAAATTTAGACATCTAGCCACATACTCCACTATGTCCTTCTTTATCCGCCTCCACCAGTAGTGTTGTCTCAAGTCACTATACATCTTCGTAGCACCAGGATGAATAGAATACCGGGAACTATGAGCCTCCTCTAGAATCCTCTCCCTCAGGCCGTCAACATTAGGAACACATAAATGACCCTGAAGTCTCAGAACACCATCCTCGCCAATAGAAACCTCCTTGGCACCACCCTGTAATACTGTCTCCCGGAGAACTTCCAAGTGCGGATCATCAAACTGCCGAGCCTTGATTTCCCCCAATAAGGAAGACTGAGCAACAACACGTGCAAGAACTCGGCTGGGCTATGAAAGGTCCAACCTCACCAGGCGATTAGCCAAGGACTGAATGTCCAAAGCTAGTGGTCTCTCCTCCGCTGAAATGAATGTCAAGCTACCCTTACTCTCCGCCTTCCTGCTTAGGGCATCCGCAACCACATTTGCCTTGCATGGATGATAAAGAATAGTGATGTCATAATCCTTCAACAACTCAAGCCATCTTCGCTTCCTCAAATTAAGACCCCCCTGCTTGAACAAGTGTTGTAAACTACAGTTGTCTGTATAAACCTCACAAGGCACTCCATACAAGTAGTGCCTCCAAATCTTAAGAGCATGAACAATCTCCGCCAACTCCAAATCGTGCACAGGGTAATTATTATCATGAACCTTCAGTTGACGTGAAGCATATGCAATAACTCGCCCCTCCTGCATCAATACACATCCCAATCCAATACGTGAAGCGTCGTAATAAACTGTATACATCCCCGAACCGGAAGGCAACACTAGAACTGGTGCTGAGGTCAAGGCTGTCTTGAGCTTCTAGAAGCTCGCCTCACACTCGTCAGACCAGTGGAATGGGGCACTCTTCTGGGTCAACCTAGTCAGAGGGGCTGATATGGATGAAAATCCCCCCACAAACCGGCGATAATAACCTGCCAATCCCAAGAAGCTCCTGATCTCTATCGCTGATGTAGGGCGTGGCCAACTTTGAACTGCCTCAATCTTCTTAGGATCCACCTTGATACCCTCCCCGGATACCACATGTCCTAAGATTGCCACAGAATCTAACCAGAACTCACATTTGGAGAACTTAACGTACATCTTTTGTTCCCCCAAGGTCTGGAGCAAACTCTCAAATGCTGCTCGTGCTCCCCCAGGCTACGTGAGTAGATCATAATGTCATCAATGAAGATAGTAACAAAATAGTCAATATAAGGCCTGAACACCCGGTTCATCAAATCCATAAATGCTACTGGGGCATTAGTCAAGCCAAAGGACATCACCAATAACTCATAATGACCATATCTCGTACGAAAGACAGTCTTCGGAACATCTTAGTCCCGAATCTTCAGCTGATGGTACCTTGATCTCAAGTCAATCTTAGAGAACACCCTAGCACCCTGCAAATGGTCAAACAAATCATCGATAGCGGCAACGTGTACTTGCTCTTGATGGTGACTTTGTTCAACTGGCAGTAGTCAATACACATCCGCATAGTCCCATCCTTCTTTTTCACAAATAACACTGGAGCACCCCACACTCGGTCTGATAAACCCCTTAGCTAGCAACTCCTCAAGTTGTTCCTTCAACTCTTTTAATTCCTTTGGATCCATGAGGTATGGGGGAATGGATATAGGTTTGGTGCTTGGAGCTAAGTCAATGCAAATATCAATATCACGATTCGGTGGCATGCCTGGAAGGTCTGAAGGAAATACATCAACAAACTCTTGAACTACTGACACCGAATCAATCGTCGGAGACTCGGCGGTGGTGTCCCGCACATAAGCAAGATAAGCCAAACAACCCTTCTCGACCATACGTCGAGCCTTCAGGAAAGAAACAACCTGACTAGCTGCACTGACTGAGGAACCTCTCCACTCCAATCTCGACAACTCAAGCATGGCTAGAGTAACAGTCTTGGCATGGCAATCTAGGATGGCATGATAGGGATAACCAGTCCATGCCCAGGATGACCTCAAAATCAATCATATCAAGTAATAGGAGGTCCGCTCTGGTCTCAAACCCATAGAATGTAACTACACAAGACCGATAAATCCGGTCCACAACCATAGAATCGCCACAGGAGTGGACACATAAACAGGAGTACCCAAGGGATCACGAGGAATATCCAGGAAATGATAAAACAGGACTGATACATATGAATAAGTGGATCCTGGATCAAATAATACTGAAGCATCCCTACCGCATACCGAAATAATACCTGTGATCACGACATCTGAGGCCATTGCATCTGGTCTGGCCGGGAAAACATAGAATCTGGCTGGAGCATTGGATGACTGACCTCCACCTGAATGGGCAGGAGCTGGACGAGCTCCCTCTGTCTGGCCTCCACCTCTAGGACGACCCCTACCAGTCTGCCCTCCACCTCTGGCCGCCGGTGCTGTAACCATGGGCTGGTGACTCTGCTGCACTGCCTTGCCCCAAAGCCTAGGACAAGTCCTCTTTATATGACCTGGATCCCCACACTCAAAGAAACCTATCGACACCATAGCCCGCTTCCCCGAAGAAGAACCCTGAATAGATAGAGGACGGTATGAACTCTCTGGCATAGCACTGAAATAAGAGCTGGAAGATCCCTTTTGACCAGAATACCCGCCGGAGGAACCCTGAATGGATGGTGGGCGATAAGAACTCTCCGGCATCGCGCTAAAATAAGGCCTCATCGAAGCATCTCGGGAAGGTGGTGGGGGTGCTGAATATGGGGTCCTGCTGAGCTGGCCCCTACCAAACTGACCTCTGCCCTTAGCCAGAGCACCTATGAAATCCCCAGAAAACCGAGCTCTTTTATCCTGCTGTCCCTGCTCTCTGCTCCTCAATTGATAGCCCTCAATCCTGCAAGCGATCTCCACTACAAGCTGATAAGGAGTCCCCATCTCTACCTCTCGGGCCATGTTGTACCTAATACCAGTGTGCAACCCTGCTACAAACCTCCGTACTCTCTCTGCGTCAGTAGGAAGTATCATAAGTGCATGATGAGACAACTCAAAAAACCTAGCCTTGTAGTCGGTCACTGACATCTGACCCTGCTCCAACTGCTCAAACTGGTACCTCAGCTCTTCCCTCTTAGAGGGTGGAATATACCTGTCCAGGAATAACTTAGTGAACTGATCCCAAGTGATGGGAGGAGAATCTGTCGGTCTGCCAAGAACATAAGACTGCTACCATCTACGGGGCCTGCCCGCTAGTTGGAAAGCAGTGAAGTCAACTCCATGGGACTTCAGTATCCTCATGTTGTGCAGTCTGTCCCCGCACCTATCAATAAAATCTTGAGCATCCTCATGACGCTCGCCCCAGAAGACAGGAGGGTGCAACTTGGTCCATCTGTCTAATAGCTTCTGCGGACCGCCGTCCGCAGCTGGTCTGGGCTCAGGTGCTGCTGCTTCTACTGGTTGGGCCCCACCCGCGAGCAGTGTACCTGGGCTCTGATAAACCGCAACTGCATGTCCTGGGGCCTAGGAAGTAGGGTTCTTTGCTCCCCCTCCCGCTTGAGATGTGGCCGGGTCCGCTGGAAATAAACTAGCCTGAATCATGGTATCCATGAACCGCATCATATGACCCATAACCTCGTGGAAACCAAGCGCCGTTATGAAATCCAACAGGGCAGGATCTGCTGCGGGCGCCTCGCCCTACTCCTTAGTAATAGGATCCCCTGCTGGATCCGCTGGCGGTGCAATTGGGGCAGCTCTAGGACGCCCTCATCCCCTACCTCGGGCCGGTGCCCTCCCCCAACCTCTGCCACGGCCTCTGACGACGGGGGAAGCGGCTCCTCCCGGGTCTGGAACGTCGGTTGCGCGCATCCTCACCATCTGTGATAGAATAGAAGAGTGAGATTTAGCATACCATCAACTGCACGATAGAAGATGAATAAAGAAAGATTTCCTAACACCCTATAGCCTCCCGAAGATAAATGCATACGTCTTCGTACCGATCCGCAAGACTCTATTAGGTTTGCCTGTAACTTGTGAGACCTATGTGAACCTAGAGCTCTGATACCATTTTGTCACGACCCAAATCCTAATCCAGGTCGCGATGGCGCTCAACACCATTGTCAGGTAAGCCAACACTAATTATCTAGTGAGTCCGGTTTATTTTTACCAAAACTTTCCCACATTTCAAAAATAATATTAGTCGCTAGGCATGTAATATAATACATAGCAAAGGCAGTTAAATTATGAAAGCCCAAAAGTCAACTTTAATTAATTACATCTTCAGACGAATAGTCTACCAATGTGTGTGCCAGAAACTAGTGTCACAAGTCTACAGGCATCTAGTAGATAGGAATCAAAAGAATAAAACTATCCTACTGTATGAGAAGATATAGACAGAATAGCAAAAGGGAGACTCCAGAGTGCTCCTAAACGACATCAAGAGAACCAGCTCACCGTGAAGCCTCAAACCGCGTGGAGTCAAAGTCGAGCTCCGGACTGATGACCAGATGCACCTGCCTCAGAACCTGTAAAATTAAGTACAGAAGCGTAACATGAGTACATAAACAATATGTACCCAGTAAGTATCCAGTCTAATCTCGAAGAAGTAGTGACGAGAGGTCGACTTGACACTTACTAGGGACAAAATAATATGTTTTAAATATAAGGCTAAGCAAGAATAGAAATTTTGAATAAGTAGTAAAGACAGGAACATCAAATCTCCCTACAGATACCTTTGTGTGTCAAATCCCCTACCGTACATGTTACTAATTCATTTTCCAAGATATTTAACAGTAAAATAACTACAAAAATACCAAGCAATTAGACAATACATAACATGCCGTGAACGTACGACCGATCCAACGAAATAATAAATGTGCACTGCCGAAGGGTCGAACAACACAAACCATAGATACATCTATTACCCCCGCTCGCGAATCGTACATGCGACGCAGTCAATATAAATAATAGAGTTACCCCGCTCCCGAATTATACATGCGACTCAGGTACTCATATATACACACATTCAGTAGAAAATAAAGAGTTTATTTAGGGATATCCTTCCAAGGGAAAGCCAATAAATTAAATAATGATGTGTAACCTTATTAGATATCCATTTAATAATTCGATGATGCTAGGCAATCTAAATTTATAATTAAGATTATAAAATACGGCACGTAAAGCATGCTTGTGGACCCTAAACTCCCTCGACATAAATATAATAGTAGCTACACACGGACTATCGTCACCTCGTGTGTGCGTAGCCCCTACAAATAGTAGCATATAATTCATTTATTCACCTACGGGGACAAATTCCCTCTTACAAGGTTAGAAAGGAGACTTACCTCATTTCAAGTCTACTTCCTGGGTCAAGAATGCACCCAAATCTCAAAATTCGTCGCCCAAGAACTTGAACCTAGCCAAGAATTATATAAATAGATCAATCTATGTTCAAAATTTCACAATTATCCTATTTAAATGGTTACCCCAACCTAGTTGCAAGAATCCTAAAATGTACCCCCGGGCCCACATGCTCGGATTTCAGAAATTTTCAAGATGAATGGTTACGCATAGCCTAAGGATCAATAATACATAGTTTTTGCATGATTTAATAACAAATTTCTTGATTAAATCTTATTTTTATCAAAACCCTAGGTCTTACTCTAAACCCATGATTTCTACAAATTTTTGTGTGTTAAGCTAATCAAAACTCAAGTATTAAACTCACTTTTAAGTAGAATTAACTTACCTCACGATTCTAGGTCGAATTCCCCCTTTGAGAGATCTCAAATCACCCAAGGATATGATAAAATGACCCCAAAAACACCTAAGTCTCGATTTTTAAGTTATTGCCCAGCTGCCCCTTCATCGCGAACGCGACAGGGTAAACGCGTTCGCAAAGGCCAATGGCCTAATACCCCTAAAGGACCTTCTATGCGAATGCAAAAGAGGTCCACGAATGCGAAGTCTAGTCGGGATAAACCTACGCGAACGCGGTGGGGGCGATGCGGATGCGAAGAACAAACTGGTCAGGCCAGCTACCTACCCTACGTGAACGTAGGTGACCATACGCGAACGCGATGATCAATGGCACAAACCCTTCGCGAACGCGGGGTTGCCATACGAATGCAAAGAGATTCTGCTACCCCCTGCCCCACTCCTTCTTCGTGAACGCGGCAGTACACACGCGAACGCGAAGAAGGAAACCAGAACTGGGCAAATCTAGTTTCTTGCATTTAGCTCTGAGGGGTCCTAAACTCACCCGAGCCCCCTGGGACCCCGTCCAAAAGAACTGACAACTTTGTATTCATGATACGGACTCGCTCAAATTCTCGAAACACGAAAAACAACAACGAAATTAAGAATTCGACCCCAAAATCAAATTGGATCAAACTTTGAACTTCCAGTTCTTGAATTCACTTTTAACATGCCGAAACATACCTATACTACTCAGAATGACACTAAATTTTGCGAGCAAGACATGAATGACATGACAGAACTATTCCCGGTCTCGAAATTTTGTTTGGACCTCGATATCACAAAAACACGTTCCAAACCTCAATTTTTGAACTTAAGGAATCATATTTCACTATTTGGCGCCGAAACTCTCCCGGGTCATCCAAAACCCGTCCGAACATATGCCCCTGTCCGAAATCATCATACGAACCTACCAGAACTTTCAATTCCCGATTCCGAGGTCTTTTACTAAAAATGTTGACTGGAGTCAAACTTGACCTTTAAGGCCAACCTTAAGGAACTAAGTGTTCCAAATTCCACCCAACTCTCCTGAATCTTGAACTAACCATCCACGCAAGTCATAAATCACTAAAAGTAAGTGCGAGAAGTCTCATTTAGGGGCACGGTGTTCTAGAACACAAAACGACCGTTCGGGTCATTACAACCGGTGAGGCACAAAATAGACATGATTTGATTACTCGAGTGTTTAGTGCTAAAATATAATTGCTAATGAATGATATATTAAAACGAAATATCTTTGAAAAAGTTGTAGCTTTTATGCACATTGTGGAGTTACAGAAACGAGGTTTACCCCACGATCATTTTATTATTATACTAGATAATGAGCACAAACTGTTGACAACCGAGGCGTATAATGATATAATTATAGCAAAATTACCAGATAGTAAGGTAGAACCAAATTTGCGTAAGCTTGTATTAAACATACGATGCACGATCCTTGGGGTAGCTTAAATCTAATAAATTCTTGTACAATAAAGAAAGTTACTGCAAGTTCAAATATCCAAAACTATTTCCCGATCATGCATCAAAATCCCTCAGTGATATATTTTATCAAAATTAATATTTTTTTGGCTCATAGAGGGATCAAATGGTATATAATCCATTTGTTGGTAGCGTGGAGGATTAAAATCATTACTCTTGCTTTCCAATTGGATATTTTTGCATTAATTGGTATTTTATTAATCTTATTAATTAGCGTACTCGTTGTATTTGCTTCTCCTAATGGCTGGTCAAGTAACAAAAATATTATATTTTCTGGTACATCCTTATGGATTGGATTAGTCTTTCTTGTGGGTATCCTTAATTCTCTCACCTCTTGAACCTATTCGCCGCAGACCCAAAACCAAAATGACNAAATGGTATATAGTTCATTTGTTGGTAGCTTGGAGGATTAAAAGCATGACTCTTGCTTTCCAATTGGCTGTTTTTGCATTAATTGCTACTTCATTAATCTTATTGATTAGCGTACCCGTTGTATTTGCTTCTCCTGATGGCTGGTCAAGTAACAAAAATGTTGTATTTTCTGGTACATCCTTATGGATTGGATTAGTCTTTCTGGTGGGTATCCTTAATTCTCTCATCTCTTGAACCTATTCGTCGCAGACCCAAAACCAAAATGACCCCCCTAATTTTTCTCGGTTGTGAGACACATTAAATTGGAATCTAAGTCCCCAAAGAAAACGCAAATCAAATAAAGAAAACAAAAAAATTAGAGGGGGGTCAAACTTCTTGAATAAAAAGAATATAATTAAAAAAATAATTGGAATCATTCCGAACAGAATATGTGTCCCAGCACTGTACAAAAAAGATCCGAATATATATCATATATGTGGGTACATATTGTGTATCAAGATAAAAAAATGTGGATATGGTCGAATGGTAAAATCACTCTTTGCCAAGGAGAAGATGCGGGTTCGATTCCCCCTATCCGCCCAAGATCCAAGATAAAGTAATTTTATTACTATTTATTTAATATTTTATTTTATAAATAATATTAAACATATCCCTAAATAAAGGATTTGGTATAGTTGGCCATGATAGTATAGTGATTCTATCCCTCCCCTACGTTTTTCTTTTTCCTTCCACCCCCAAAAAGCGAAAGGAGAGAATTAATTACTAGTTAACAGAGTTAACCCTAAAATAGTTTGTCAAAACAAGATGTTGCGGAGACAGGATTTGAACCCATGACCTCAAGGTTATTGAGCCTTGCGAGCTACCAAACTGCTCTACTCCGCGCCGAAGTTAAGAACTGAAAACTAATAGATAAACAAGGATTCAATGCGCCCCTCCACCCTATATGTACAAATAGAATAGCATATTTATACATAATGGTAAATGGGCTTCTATGATCATCGACCATAGAAATAGAAATGAAGCGTTAATCCTTACCAACTTGATCTTGTTGCTCCTGGCAAGAAACATGCATGAACTATTCCACGAAGTATTTGTCCGGATAGTCCAAAGTCTCGATAGCTAGCGCTCGGACTTCCGGTCAAAAAACAATGTCGATGAAAGCGTGTAGGTGCACTATTCCGTGGTGGGGATTGTAACTTTCCATAAATTTCCAATTTTTCACTCAACGATGGACCTTGCTTGTTTCTTTCTTTGAAGATCGACGAATCGAATGATATTTCTGTTCCAAGTTTTGCCTCGTCTTCTCCCTCTGAATCAAATTTTTCCTTGCCATAATTGTTGAATTTCTATTAATATCCTTGATACAAATCGAATTCTAGATGTAGAAATAGAAGAAGATGGACCCCCTCTCCGTCGAAAGAAGTGAGATTATCGTGGACACACATATTAAAAATATTAACCAAATTTGCCCGACGTAGAGGAAATCAAGAAAGCCGCATAAGTGAATATATAGCCTAAGGAAAAGTGAGCTAATCCAATCAATCTTGCTTGTACAATAGAAAAGGCCACTGGTTTATCTCTCCAGCGAATCAAATTGGCCAAAGGTGTGTGTCCATGAGCCCATGCTAAAGTTTCAATCAATTCCTGCCAATTTCCACACCAAGAAATTAAGAAATAAATTTAGTAGCCCAAACAAGATATCCGTTGACAAGTTGTGAAGAGTTTAACCATAAATAATCCCTCCCATCAAATAAGTAAAAGATTCATTAAACTGTAAAACGTTACCCCCGCCATAACATGATGTGCTTCCAATGCCAATAAAAAATAACTCATCCAATAGTATTTAACATCCAAAAAAAATGTGTCCCATGCCGAAATATCACAAGTACCGCCTCGTCCTGGGCCATCGCACGAAAAACTATAACCCGAATCCTTTTTATCTAGCATTAACTTGGAACCACGTGCATGTAAAGCACCTTTTACTAAGATCAATATAGTTGTATGTAAACCAAGAGCAATTGCATGATGAACCAAAAAGTATCCAGGACCTATTTTTAAAATACTATTTTCATTCACAACATTTAACCAACCCGGCAACCAGATGCTTCGACCTGCATTGAATGCTGGACCACTCGTTGAAGATAAAGGTACATCGAACCCATATGAAGTTTTACCATGAGCGGATTGTATCCATTGAGCAAATATAGGTTCAACCAAGATTTGCTTCTCCGGAGTCCAAAGGCAAGCATGACATCATTATGAACATAAAGTCCCAGAGTATGGAATCCCATAAAGATGCTGGACCAACTTAAATGATATATGATAGCTTATTTATGTTATAATATTATTTCCAATACATTATCTTCATTTTGCTCCGAATTGTAATCTCTAATGATAAATATAGCTCCATGAGCAATAACTCATGTCATGATAAATCATGCGATATATTGGTGGTGGGTATATAATGCAGCTTGAGTAGTAAAGTCTTGTGCTATGAATGCATAAGCAGGTAAAGAGTACATGTGTTGAGCTACCAAAGAAGTAATAACCCTTAATGAAGCTAGAGCAAGGCCTAATTGAAAATGAAGCGAATTATTGATTGTGTCATCAAGACCCTTATGTCCACACCCCAATCGTCCCCTCGGGGGAATATGTGCATCTAAAAGATCTTTTATACTGTGCCCAATCCCGAAATTGGTTCTATACATATGACCATCAACGAGAAAAATAAATGCAATAGCTAAATGGTGAAAGGCAATATCAGTCAGCCATAAAATTTGCGTTTGTAGATGGAATCCCCCGAGAAGAGTTAGAATGGCAGTTCCCGCCCCTTGGGCGGTACCAAATAAATGACTACTTGAATCGGGGTTTTGAGCATAAAGATTCCATTCACCTGTAAAAAGTGGACCTAACCCATAGGGAAGCGGTAATACATGTAAGAAATTATTCCACCGAACGTACTCCTTTCTAGATGCAGGAATAGAAACATGAACTGAATGCCCTGTCCAAGTCAAGGAACTTGTCCAAGCCAAGGAACTTACGTCAAAGAGTCCTGGCAAATGATGATTCAGACGAGATTCAGCATTTTTGAACCAGGAAACGCTCAATTTCCATTTCGGTCATAGGTGTAACCAACCTGCTATCAAGGATATGGCAGATAGAAATAATAGAAAAAGAGCGTCAGTATAAAGATCTTCATTAGTGTGTAAACCGATTGTATACCACCACTGATAAACATCAGAATACGCGATATTCACTGGGCCAAGAGCACCTCCTCGAGTAAAAGCTTCCATGGCCGGTTGACCAAAATGAGGATTCCAAATTGCATGAGCAATGGGTCTTACATGTAAAGGGTCCTGTACCCACGACTCAAAATTTCCTTGTCAAGCTACATGAAACAGATTTTTGAAAGTCCACAGAAAAATTATGCTAATTGACTAAAGTGAGAAGCAAAAATATTCTAATAAAGACATTCCTCAGTAATATCATCATGACTCTCGAAGTCATGTGCGGTAGCAATATCAAACCAAATACGATGAGTAGTGTGGTCCTGAGCTAAGACTTGGCTAAACCTTGGAAATCGTAATGCCATAATGCTTTTCAAATCCTCCTAGTCATTATCCTACTATAATAATTCTTGCTAAGAAGTGCCCATGTTGTGACAATTCCACCCAGAAGGTAATGGGTTACTCCTTCAACACGTCCTTGTATAATGCTCAAGGCTCTCAGATGAGCAGCAGGAGCAATTTTTAATTTATTATGAGCCAAACGATGGATTCAATAAGTTCTTGCCAATAACCACGTCAACTTAGTATAAACATTAAGCTAAAAGCAAGACAAAATTAGCACCTAGGAAAAAAGGGCCATATGCAGATAATGAAGAACCATAAGACTGAATTACCTGGGATGTATGTGCCCATAAGAAATCGCTGAGCCACCCATTAATATTAATAGAACTTTGCACAAAATTTCCTCGTGATATGAGTTACTACCCCTTGATCACTTCCAATGCCCCAAACATCTGACTGCATTTTCCAACTGAAATGGAATATTACTACCAAAATTGCATTGTACATCCAGAATAGTCCTAAGAAGACATGATCCCAAGTCGATACTTGACATGTAACCCCTCTTCCAGGTCCATCACAAGGAAAACGAAAACCAAGATTTGTTTTATCCGGTATCAAACGGGAACTGCGAGCAAATAGAATACCTTTCAAAAGTATCAATAACATCACATGAATCGTAAATGCATGAATGTGATTTACCATGAAATCCGCGGTTCCTAATGGAATAGGAAACAAATCTACCTTGCCACCCACTTCCACTAAATCACCACCCCCTCAAGTTAAACTGATACTTGTTGTTGCACCAGGAGCCGTTGCACTAGGTGTTAAAGCATGGGTGTTTTGTATCCATTGAGAAAAAATGAGTTGTAATTGTATAGCGGTATCTTAAAACATATCTTGAGAACGCTCTAAAGCGCACATAATATCATTATGAATATACAAACCAAAACTGTGAAAGCCTAGAAATATACATGCCTAGTTGAGATGGGATATGATTGCATCACGGTGTCTACGGACACGATCTAATGGATCGTTGTACCGAGTAGTTGGATCATAATCTCTTACCATTAAAATGGATGCATGCGCGACATGACCAACTATGAGAAATCCACCAATCCACATGTGATGTGTGAACAATGAAAGTTGTGTACTGTAATCAGTAGCTAGATACGGATAAGGGGGATTGGAATACATATGGTGAGATATAACAATGGTTAAAGATCCTAACATAGTTAAGTTAAGAGATAATTGAGCATATCATGACATTGTTAGGATCTCGTATAGGCCTTTGTGTCCCAGACCTGTAAATAGATCTTTATGAGCTTCTAAAATATCTTTTAGTCCATGACCAATACCCTAGTTGGTCCTATACATGTGACCTGCTATCAGGAAAAGAATTGCAATAGCTAAATGGTGATGGGCAATATCAGTTAACCACAAACCCCCCGTTACTGGATCTAATACTCCATGAAAAGTAAGAAAGTCTGTATATTTTGACCAATTCAAGGTAAACAATAGGGTTGCTCCCTTGGCAAAATTGGGATAAAGTTGAGCCAAATTCAAGAGGAAGTGGTATCTCTTTAGGATATACTCCAGCGTTTAGAAATTACTTAATCAATAAAGATACATGTACTTAATGCCCCGCCCAAGAGAGAGACCCAAGTCATAGTAGCCCTGCCAAATGATGATTCAGCATAGATANAAGATAAATTCATGAGGAAGTGGTATCTCTTTAGGATCTACTCCAGCGTTTAGAAATTGGTTAATCGGTAAAGAGACATGTACTTGATGCCCCGCCCAAGAGAGAGACCCAAGTCCTAGTAGCCCTGCCAAATGGTGATTCAGCATAGATTCTACATCTTGAAACCAAGCCAATTTTGGCGCCGCTTTATGATAATGAAACCAACCAGCAAAAAGCATTAATGTTCCAGAGACCAATTGTCCCAATTGTTGTACAATAGAGTTGTAATTAACTAGTTATTCCAGATGCTCGCCAAATCTGAAAAAATACAGAGGTAATTTGTATTCCTCGGAAACCCCCGCCCACGTCACCATTTAATATTTCTTGGCTCACTATTGGCCAAACCACCTAGGCACTAGGCCCAATGTGAGTTGGATCACTTATCCACTCTTCATAATTAGAAAAACGAGCACCGTGGAAATACATGCCACTCTGCCACAGAAAGATAATGGAGAGTTGACCATAATGTGCACTAAATATTTTCAAGAGATCTCCTCCAAATCACTGGTATGGCAATCGTGAATCAGCATGTAGGTTCCAGATCCAAGTGGTAGTATCAGGCCCTTTAGCTATTGTTCTTGAGAAATGACCCAGTTTGTCTCATTCCCCGAACAAAGTTTCTACATGATCCCTATCTACCAAAAATTTAACTTCTGGTTCTGACGAACGAATAATCATTGAGTCCTCCTCTTTTCGGACAACACATACAAAGAGACCCACCAACAGTCAAATAATTATTGAACCTTAGAGATAGAGAGATATTTTGTAACGACCCGGTCTGTCGTTACGTAAAACCTGCATTTTAAATGTTGTTAGTGGCTTAGTATATGTTGGTTATTCTATTATTAATGTGTTAGAGTTTATAGGTTTGAAATCGAAATGGTTAAATGAGAATTTAGTCACTTAGTCCTTAAGAACAGCCTTAAAATGGGAAAAGTCAACTAAGAGTTGACTTATTGGTAAACGACCTCGGAATGCGTATTTTATGATTCGGATAGCTTCGTTAGGTGATTTGAGGCTTAGGAGTGTGTTCAGAATATTTTTAGGATGCCCGATGTAGAATTAGGCTTGAATTGGCGAAGTTAGTATTTTGGCGAATTCCGGTTGATAGGCGAGATTTTTATCCGAGGGTCGGAATGGGATTCCAAGAGTTTCTGTAGCTTATTTAGGTCATTTTGGACTTGTCT
>ML271588.1:0-10583 GCA_005239495.1 Nicotiana undulata | reverse complement strand
CAAACTTGCCGCATTATTGTCCTTCAGCGGGGCCAAAAAGAAAAAGGAACTGCCCAGGTATGCGGCAACTATGCGGTCCGCATACTTGTTATGCGATCGCATAGTGCGCCGCACATCCCCCTCCGCAAAAACTCAGGTGCAATTACGCGACAACTATGCGGCCCGCATACATGATATGCGATCGCATTTTGGCCCGCATAGCTGTCCTCAAAATTGACAGCTATCTGTCCAACTATGCGACCACTGTGCGGTCCGCATACTTGATATGCGATCGCCATAGTGGACCGCAGATTCACACAAACTTGAAAATTTCTATCCTCTAAGTCTTGGGGTACTTTCACTCCAAAAAGGTTCGATTTAAGAATTTATCTAGTTATATCAACATGGGGATCTGTCCGGGCATCATTTTTAGTTAGAATTTCTACGGGTCTTTACAGAACTATACCGACGAGACGTTTCGGTCACCTCCATCGCTTACGTCATGGGGATGACATCACTATCGAGGTCTTCAGAAAATCGAGGCTCAAGTCATTTAAAATCATTTTACTCTAAGAAACAAGGGGACTATCTGTATATGGTAAAAATCGGGGCTACCCGATTTCACTTTTTGGTCGAGATAGGAATGTCACGTCGAAGAGCTAGGACGTCGAGTCCAAAATCGAAGCCTCTTTTCAGATCGAGGTCGGCATCAATCGAGGAAAGAAAGAGACAGACTCCGAGTAACATCGGCATAACTTTATAAACAGGAAGGGCGAGATATCCGCGATTGGTCGAGGATTATGGCGTAAATCTCGGAACGGATCGATTTATGGCGGTTAATCAGCTGTTAATATGATTTCATATTATAATTGAAAGTGTATCTTATTTAGGACTGCTATATTATATAAAGAGGAATTTTATTCATTTGTAATCATCATTGCTTACTGAGACAAATATATACACTCGTTACTTTCTTGCTACCTCTTTCACTTACTGTTCATCAGAGGTAATTTATTTGTTTACTGTTCTTATTATTCCACCTCGAGACTATCTCAAATCGAGCTCGAAGCTTTGCTTACACACTGGTTTGATTTATTTTATTGCCTAATTCATTCGTTTATTTTCTTATTTATCATTTGGTATTGGGCGAGGTCACATATATCCTTAAAATCACAAAATAAATTTAATTGTTATCCGAATTTTAGGATAAACACACACTCGTTATGTGAAAAAGAAAAATATGAGCCAATCATTGAATTAATAATACTATGTTTTATGTCGAAAAGAGAAAAAACCAAACAATGTATAACATATGCTAGATCTTATGTGAAGATAATTTTCCCCCTATTTTATAACCAAATAATGTATAAAAATATCCTAATTTTGATACATAAATAACTCTATCTCTAACCGGCTACTAAACAAACCCCTTTAAGTTATAGAAAATATGTGATACTAAAGTAACAAATTACTACTATTTTGCATATAATTAGTAGAGTATGTAAACCCCAGGTTTTTTTCTTATTTTTAGTTACTCCATCTCCACTGCTCTCAACAAGAAAAAACATGGGCCCAGGTGCAATACAGCAGGGAGCAGGACCCATATTGCCACGTGTTAAGTAGAGCTGTTACATAGTCAAGAACATACTCCAACAAGTGACTGTACCATGTTTACCGGGGGACTAGCTGAGCAGTGACCACAAAATGCTTAGTCCAAACTCCAAGGCTTTGGGCATGGCATGATGGAATTGTAGGGAGGGAGGTGGCATAAAAAAACAATTATTTTTCCACTCCAGAAAAAAGAAAAAGGAATTAAAGACGAAATTAGGAGTCAGATGAAAAGTGAAACCACACTCGTATGCAGTGTAGGTGTGGGTTTTGGCAGTATGTAGAGTGAGTAAAAAGGTATGGTAATGTTCTTACAAATTACTGTAGCGCTAGNGGGGGGGGGGGGGGATGACAGTCACTGGGGTAGCAGGGAGTTGTCGGGTGAAAGGGAGAGAGAGAGAGAGAGGACGCTTAAGAAACAAAGAACGCCGCACTTGACAGCAAAAGCGTACAGCACGCGGAGGTGAGGTGACTGACTCAGTACGGGTACAAACAAGTTGCAGGTCACCACTCAACACCCACCATATAACCAGCAATACTACTAACGCACTGGCAGCCATTAGTACACTTCTAAAAACGCCTGCGCCACCCTTAATCCTGCAGTCACAGAGTCTCTATTTGTTATGTAGAGTTGTAGACCATCCTGAGTAGGAACTTTGGTCTATTTGATTCCCCACATTTACATCGATTTCTCCATTTTTCCAGTACCCAGTTACCAGTCTGATTGAGAAAATGTGCTTGAATAGTTTGAGGTACTCCTATTTGAAAAGGAACAGTTGGTTAAGATCTACTATTAAAACTTGAAACAATGTGAAGCGAAATACTAGTAGTTCAAGCGAAAACTGAAAAGACGATGCATGACAAAAAAAAAGAATATATCTCGATTTATTTAAGATTAAATAGACTAACATTAATTATAATGAAATACTTAGTTAAAATACTAAAAATTTAAGTTGAACCAGAATATCTGCGGTAAATTACTCCTTATAATGTGACTTAAGAAATAGTATTGATTACGATGAAAAACAGAGGATTTCGGGTACATCGAGAGATGCAGGGGCGGAGGGAGAGCATTAATTAGGGTTGGACTATTAGCTTTTGCTTAAACTCAGTATGTATTCAAAAATTAATGAAATATGTATAAATATTTAATTGCGAATCAGTAACTAAGACAAGTTATGAGTTCACTCATGAATTCAAATCTCATAAACTTCAAATTTTAATTCCACCTCTTATGAGAAGGTGCCGATTCACAATAATCCGTTCATATGACACTTTCAAGTTTTGTATGTTTTTCAAATTTTAAAATTGTCATTCTGTTCTTAGTGACATAAGAATCGTAAAGTTCCAGAAAATGTGAAAATTTTATTTGAAAATTAGAGTTGTGTTAGGATATAAAACAAATTTGGAACTGTTTTTACACTTTTTGTGAGTGAGTTAAGGTGAAAGTTTTTGAAAAATAGCCTTTTGGAGTTTTTCAAATTTTCTAAAAATTCTGAAAATTCAACTTCAAATGAAATATGAAAATTTCATAACCAAACACTATTTCCGGAAAAAAATGAAAAAATTCTTATGGCCAACCAGGCTATCAATATCAATCGTGTTTTTTGTCCAAGTTACATGGTATTTTAGAAAATACTATTTTCTATTCACGGTAATGTGAACTTAATTTTTTTTTTTTAATTCCGTTCTACAACGAATCACCTCTTTAATTGGACCGGAGGGAGTTTCGGATATCCAAAATTACTTTGAATACATTTTAATCTGTGTTAAAAAAAAATCGTGTATAAAATGTTACTCTTGTAGCGAACTTTCAAGTTTCAACCAATAAGTTAGCAACCATCATTGATGATCACCTTGAAATAGTATGAAAATATATGATTTGAAAACATGATAAAGTATACTCTATATAATACTAACGAGATATTGATAAAATGCATAAATAACATTTATAGCCGTTTGACCAAGCTTTTTCCTTGTTCAAAAGTATTTTTTTCTTCTTCAAAAAAGTACTTCTTCTCTAAATTTGAGGTGTTTGGCTAAAGTTTAAAAAAAAATATTTTTGGAAAGAAACACAAACACTTTTTGAGAAGAAGAAAAATGTAGCTTCTGCATAGAAGCAGAAGTAGAAGCAGTTTTGACTTTTCCTCTAACAAAAAATACCATTAGCAAAACATAGTATATTCCAAAGAACATTACTTATTCTAAAGTTAACTAGTTACGATTAGCCCGGGCTGTGCCCGGGCCCAACAATCGTAGTCAAAGGTAAAAATTTTATGTGGCGTCCAGTTTTGCTTCATCTCTTGGATTTATGCCCACTTTTCAAAAAAAAGTTTAGTTGATACTCAATTCTTTGATAATTTTAGATGCATATACTTTTCTCTTCTTTTTTACTAGTACTATTTTCTTCTTCTTTGTACTTAGAGTTTCTTTTTCTTCTTCTTCTTAGTTGCAAAATAAATTTTTTAAATTTATTGTCTTTTTGACAATTGATGATTGTGATTTGTTCTTAAAGATATGTAAAAGTTATGTTTCAAATTTGAGCTCATTTGGAGTAAATTTGGGTATTCAATTGTTGAAAATCGAAGAGCAAGTTTATATTTCAGCACTTAAGATTTGAAATATGAAGTTGCATTCAATAAATTGAACTACTAAAGATTTGAATTTTTGAAGTTGCATTTGAAAAATAAAAGAACTTCGGTTTGATTTCTAAATTTGTCGTTGAAGAGATTAAACTACTTCACATTCAAAGTTCTGAAGTTACATTTGAAAGATAAAAGAACTTCATATTTGATTTCTGAAGTTGTATTAAATAGATTGAATTAATTCCGATTCGAGCAGATACACTTTACAAAATTTGTGCAATACGGATATAACTTCAATGGTGATCCCAAAAGTGAGTAAATATTAAAATGCCCCTAGTCAAACTCCTCTATGTATAATTGAATTATACATATATTATACATCTATTAACTAAATATTTAGTTGGGTGAAATCAATTCTTTTAAATGTCTTAGATACTCATTACATTCAAGCAAAGCTTAAAAGAATTTGCTTCTTTCTTTTATTTTTTTTTATTTTTTTTTATTTTTTTTGACAAAAACTAAACTTTCTTAAGGTAATTGACACAAACTTCAAATAGTATTTATTTATATTTTCAAATGTTACATATATGAAATTCTCATTAATTGTTGATCCTTCTCTATGCACAACTTTACGAATGAAAGCTCCAATAATATAATCAAACATTATCATAAACTCATTAATGTTGCACATATTTAGTTAATTTTTTATTTGGTAAATCTATATGCTTTACCTAATTACTTTGTGTAAAGTTCCACTTATTTGATTTAAGAAAAGGGCGATCTCTGCCTATTTCCCTCCTTCTTATAATTTCTTACGTTAATTTAATTGAAGCCGAGTTTAGTCCAAATTTAACATATTTCATATGTGTCCGGCTTGAGTATTTGAAGTTCATACCCACTTGCTGCTATTTGTAACATTTGCTCACCTGTAACCACGGGCCTTTTGAATGGAACAATTAATTAGTCTTTATTAGGTTAGATGATTATATAATATTTATTTTATTTGTCATGCTTAGATAATTCAATGAATATAATATATTATATTAGTTATAATTAGTGATGGTTATGGATTCAAATATATGTATTATAGTAACATATTTTGAAACGGATACGGATGAATTGGAGGAGTAATTAGGAAGCACGTAGGTGATTGGATGGTGGGATTTGCTGGACCGGTTCCCTATGTGCACCGTATAACAGATGAACTGCAAGCACTCATTAAAAGACTAAGTCTAGTCATACAAATGCAATTGCTGCCGTTGGAAGTGGAAACGAATGTGATAACTAGGGATTTTACCTTAATTTACACTCTTTCTTGCTTATGTTTAGGATGAAATTTTATGCAAAATAGTCCCAAAGGCTTACTTGTTGTGCTTGTTGCATGGTTTAGTAAAAAAGGGTGACAAATAGTCAAAAACCTGCTCAAAAAGGAGTGAAACATGCACAAGTACCAAGAACAAGCACAAGCAAAGTCCAACTGACCACCGCGGACCGCAGTCCACTTTGTGCGATCCGCACTAAAGAGATTCAGAGAGTACATTTTGAAGGCCAAACCACCGCAGACCGCAGTCAACTTTGTGCGGTCCGCACTGAAGAGATTCAGAGAGTACATTTTGAAGGCCAAACCACCGCGAACCGCAGACCATTTTGCGCGGTCTGCACTGAGGAGATTCAGAGAGCATTAATTCTAAAGGACATAAGACCAACGCGGACCGCAGTCCATTTTGCGTGGTCCGCACTGAAGCCACCGCGACCACGGTGCATTTTATGGGGAACGCGGCGGCCAAGTTCAGAGACTCAGTTTTTCAAGCCAAAGACCTCAGCGCGATCGCAGTCCATTTTGTACGGTTCGCGGTGACCCCGCATGGGTATTTTTGTCCAGAAAATTCGGCTTATTATAAATGGTTTCTTTCCCATTTTTAGGTCAGCTTTTGTACTATGATATATTCAGGAGCTCGTGATCGACTTTTCTTCAGCTTTTTGAGTAATTTTAGAAGGGTTTCAACATTGTATCTTTCAATTTTAGTTTATAATTCAATTATATGGGTTTTGCTTCATCTATTACTCCGATTTCTTCTCTTATCATGAGTAGCTAAACCCATTAGCTGGGGTTGTGGCTCAACCCTATTGTGGGTGTTTGATGGGTCCTTTAAATTAAGGCTTAGATGTTTATGGGTAATTGGTATTTGGGGGTGATTTATGGTTTTGATGTTAAATTAGTGGTTGCAAACGCTAATTGGTGTTTATTTGACTTGGGATCTTCTTGAGAAAGAGAACTTGAGTCTAGAAAATCAGTCAAACAAGGAACTGAGACGTATTCAAAAGATTGATAGTCCCAATTAACGGGTTAAACCTAGAGATAGTAAAACCCTACTTGAGCCTATATTGCTTGCATAATTTTGACACCCAATTGGTCTCGAGAGAGGAAATTAAGGCAAAGCCACTCAATCTACCAAGAGGTATAGAGTGGGTAAGCTCGTGCATTGGCTATATCAAAATCCCCTTTATGACATCTTTGCCTTAGGTATTGGAATCCCGTTGAGTACTCACCTAGGAGAAAGTCATATCCCTAGTCCTCTTTATCTATTAAGGAAACACTCAATAAGACATTAGTTAGTTAATTAACTATTTGCAATTAGTCTAAACCGTAGTTCTAATATACAACCAAAAGTATGAAAATTGCAATTAAGAGCACGAAACACTACTAGATCACTTAAGAACTCAACTCCCACAATCGTAACTCCCTGTGGATTTGATCCCGACCCGTTCGCGTAAAAGCTGCATTGACCCTCATGTTGCTACTATTTAGTAGTGTAGGTGGGCGCCGATCACTTTTTGGCTCCATTGTCGGGGAGTTATACGGTGTTGATTTTCTACATGAATAGTGGTGTTAAGTGTTTTTCTTTCATTTTTCTGTTAACGTGTGTGTTGAATCAATTCAGGTTCTAGTGGAGGATCCTTTGGGAAACAGCATTACAGGGTCCTTCCAAACGAGGGGTACGCAAGTGCTATTGTCCCGCTTAGAATCCGTGCAGGAAATTTTCAAATAACAAATGTGATGCTGACACTCTTGAAGCAGCGGGGCTATTTCATCAGAGCCGCCCACCAAAATGCTTACAAACATTTGAAGGGCTTCGTGGATACCTGCTGGGGTAGTAAGCAAACGAATGTCTCAGAAGATGCCTTGAGACTTCGGTTATTCCCCTTCTCTCTCCGAGGAAAGGCTCTTGATTGGCTCGAGCGGCTTCCCAACCACTCCATATCCACATGGGATGAGCTCGCAGACAAGTTTATTGCAAAAAATTTCTCCCCTAGTCACATGGCGGCGCTTAGAGATGAAATATTTTCTTTTAAGCAAGAACCCAACGAGCCTTTGCATGAGATTTGGGAGCTCTACCGGACCATGTTTAAGGAATATCCAAACAATGACATGACTAAAGCCATGATTCAGCAAACCTTCTACCGAGGAATAAACACTATCAATCAATGTGTGGTCAATCAATTGGCCGGTGGAAACTTCATGAAATTAACTTACCCCGAGGCATGTGAGGTCTTAAATGAGATGGCTGACACATCATCAACATGGCGAAGTAGAGCAAACATACCTCAGGGTGAGTCCGGTGTTAATAGTCTTCACAAAGAACTTCAAGAACATAGGCAAGCAATTGCCGAGCTCACTACCACTATGAACCAACTTGCCAAGGCACAACTTGAACAATTACAAGGGTCGAAGCAAGTAAATGTCATGGAGGGAGTGAGTGTGTTGGTGAACAAAATAAGACCTTGGGGAAATCCAAAGCAAAGCAACAATGATCAAGGTGACCAAGGACCAAGTGAGTATAGTCAAGAAGAGCCATATGATGAGCAAGAAGAGGATGTCATGTATGCTAACAATTATCAAAGTCAAGGGAACAATCAAAGCAACAATCAAAACAGGAACAACCAAGCCAGCAATCAAAATTGGGGTAATCAAAGACAACGCAATTGGACCAATAACAACAATTCACGAAACTGGGGGAACATCAACCAACAATGGGAGAACAATAATGAGAACAATTAGAGCGGAGGCAATAACAACAACAATTGGGTTGGTAATGGTAACCGGGGGTCGGGCTTTCAAAGGCCCCCGATGTACCAACAACCAAGAAATCTACCCCCGTACCAAGCTCAAGGCCAAAGCTCATCAAGTAATGACATGGGGAGAATTGAACAAATGTTCAAGCAAATGATGGAGCGCAACACGGACTCCGATGCTTAATTGGCTTCCCACAACACCTCCATTAGAAATATTGAAGTACAAATGGGCCAAATTTCTCATGCCTTGAACACACGCCCAAAGGGAGCACTACCGAGTGATACGGTGGTGAACCCCAAGGGTGGGAACAACAATAATACCGCTCACGCCATGGAGGTGACCACAAGAAGTGGAAGAGGCGGTGAGGCGAGTTCTTCTAGACAAAATATAATTGTTGTTGATGATGATGAATTACAAAATGATGAGTTACCAATTGAGGTTGAGCAAGTGGTGTAAGAGCCAACTACTAGTGAGGTGAGAATTTACATTCATGATAATGGGGAGGATTTGCAAAGGGACGTGAACCCGTCTAGGGAACACGTGATTGATATGCCCGAACCGATGGTTCCAGAATCCAAGGAACCATTGCCTAGGCCCCCTCCTCCATATCCACAAAGGTTGGCGAAGCAAAAGTAAGAGAATCAATTCAAGAAATGCATCGACATGATGAAGAGTCTTTCCATCAATGTCCCTTTGGTTGAATCTTTAGGGCAAATGCCCGGGTATGCTAAGTTCATGAAGGACTTAGTCACAAAGAAACGGTTTATGGAATGTGAAACCATAAAGATGACTCACCAAGTGAGTGCCATAGTGCATTCAGTGGCACCCAAGCTTGAAGACCCGGGAGCTTTTACCATTCCTTGTACAATAGGGAGTGCGGATTTTGCTAAGGCTTTGTGTGACCTCGGAGCTAGCATAAACTTGATGCCATATTCGGTCTTTAAAAAATTGGGGATTGTTCAACCTAGGGCTACCTCCATGCGTATTCAAATGGCGGATAGACTTATGAAGAGGCCTCTAGGAATCATTGATGATGTATTGGTGCGGGTTGACAAGTTTATTTTGCCCGCGAATTTTGTCATATTGGATTGCGAAGTGGATTATGAAGTCCCCATAATCTTGGGAAGGCCCTTCCTTGCAACGGGGAAGGCCTTAGTTGAGGTGGAGGCCGACGAGCTCACTTTCTGGGTGGGCAATGAAAAGGTTATGTTCCATGTTTGCAAGTCAATGAAGCATCCCAATAGCACATAAGTATGTTCTTTCATGGACCTTGTCACCGAGGTCATTATTGATGATGCAAGCTCTATGATAAATGTTGAAGATCCAGTGGAGGAAACTTTATTGAACCATGATGATATTTTTGTGGATGGCTTAATTGAGAGCACCAATGCCCTACAAGGCATGGGTTCTTATTCCTATGGTCCCCTAAAGCTATCCTTGGACTTGGAGAATCGGAAAACTCCTCCAACAAAGCCTTCAATTGAAGAGCCACCTACATTGGAGTTGAAGCCACTTCCACCACACCTCAGGTATGAATATCTTGGTCCCTCAGGTATGAATATCTTGGTCCCTCGCATTTTGCATGCACAAAATCATTCTTGAGGATGGATCAAAGCCTTCCANAGGTAGACTCCACTCTAAAAATGCTAAAGAGGAGGAAGAAGGCCATATGATGGGCACTTGCTGACATTCGGGGAATAAGCCTCGCATTTTGCATGCACAAAATCATTCTTGAGGATGGAGCAAAGCCTTCCGTAACACAAAAATGGAGGCTCAATGAAGCAATGCAAGAAGTGGTGAAGAAGGAAATAATCAAGTGGCTTGATGCAGGGGTTGTCTACCCAATCTCGGATAGTTCTTGGACTATTCCGGTCTAGTGTGTTCCAAAAAAGGGTGGCATGATAGTGGTTCAAAATGACAAAAATGAACTCAATCCAACAAGAACGGTCACAGGTTGGCGGGTGTGTATGGATTACCGCAAGCTAAACAAAGTGACTCGTAAGGATCATTTCCCCTTGCCTTTCTTGGATCAAATGCTTGATATGCTTGCGGGTCGGGCTTTCTATTGCTTCTTGGATGGGTATTCGGGCTATAACCAAATCTTGATTGCCCCGGAGGACCAAGAAAAGACTACCTTCACGTTTCCGTATGGTACATTTGCCTTCTCCTGGATGCCTTTTGGACTTTGCAATGCACCTGCCATATTTCAGCGGTGCATGATGACAATCTTTACTGATATGGTTGAAGACTTCCTCGAGGTTTTTATGGATGAATTCACCGTAGTTGGGGACTCCTTTGATGAATGCTTGAGTAATCTTGACAAAGTCCTAGCTCGT
>ML271587.1:0-14954 GCA_005239495.1 Nicotiana undulata | reverse complement strand
GAACTAGTGTCACGAGTGTCACGTGCATACTAACAGGATAACCAAAAGATAGAATATACAATCCCATTGTCTGAAATAAATAGACGGGAAACAAAAGTAAATGAAACTCCATGGTGTTGTCGGGGATCGCCAGAAGAAGAAGCTCACTATGAAGTCGGGTCCTCTACGGTCAATATCTAGCTCCGGTCTGATAACCAGATGCACCAGCCTCAGGACCTGTACAGTTAAGTACAGAAGTGCAGCATGAGTACATAAATAAATATGTACCCAGTGAGTATCATATCTAATCTCGAAGAAGTAGTGACGAGAGGTCGACTTGACACTCACTAAGGTCTAATAATATAACATATGACAAGATATAATGAAATACAATATGCAGGTAAGACAGTAACAGCAAATGCATATCAAGTACCGAGATCCAGGTAACTACTGAAAACAGATAACAATGTACACTTTCCTTTTCCCCCAAATAACTGTCACGTCAATATCAATGAAAAAAGGTACCAAATAACCAAGCGCACACAAGGGGTAAGATGACTGGCCGGAGTCAGAAGGATAATATCTATGCACTGCCGAGGATCGAACGGCCCGTCCCATAAGTGCATTCCTACCATAGTCATGTCTGCGCACTGCCGAGGATCGATCTTCCCGAACCATAAGTGCGTCTTTCAAAGTAATCATATATGTGCACTGCCGAGGATCGAACGGCCCGTCCCATAAGTGCATTCCTACCATAGTCATGTCTGCGCACTGCCGAGGATCGATCTTCCCGAACCATAAGTGCGTCTTTCAAAGTAATCATATATGTGCACTGCCGAGGATCGAACGACTCATCCCATAAGTGCACCTTTTAATCCGCCGTGGCATACGTCCTGTTCCCATGAGAGTGGGGGAAATCACACTCCGCTCGCGGAATGTAAATTGCGAAGCGGTCACAAGCACATACAATATTATTAAAATTTACTTTCCATAACAATTTCCTCCCAATTATCAAATTCCATGAAATCTCAGAGAAACAATGCTAAGCATGACATTAGTTTATAACACAATAGTCATTACAAGGAAGAATATAAGGCATGTTGTGGGCCTAACTACCTAGACATAACAATAATAGTCGCTACGTACGGACTCTCGTCACTTTGTACGCACGTAGCTCCCAAAACAATTATACATAGCATATGAATCACCTATGGGGACAATTACCTCTTACAAGGTTAGAAAGGAGACTCACCTCATGTCGAATATACCCCCCGGACCAAGGATGCGCCCGAAACTCCGAACTCTACACCCGAGGACTCGTAACTAGCCAAACATGGTACAATTATATCAATTTATGCTCAAAGGAGGGAAATTATCCTATTTATTCAATAATTCATCATTCTTGAGAAATTCCCAAAATTTAACCACGGGCCCGCACGCTCGAATTCCGAAAATTCTCAAAGGAATCACTCATCCATAGCCTAAGGATCATTAATATGTGATTTCTACTTGAATTCATAATAATAAATGGACAATTCATCAATTTTTTTCAAGAACCCTAAGTACTACTCAATTCTTGATTTTTAATGATTTAGTAGGGAATTTAACTAGTAATTCATGTTTGAAATTAGTATTAGAGTGGAATTAACTTACCTCTTTAGTAGCTAGGTCGTGGGATATTTTCTCCAAGCTTCAAAGTCTCTAATGGTGATGGAAAAATGAAAGAAGGGAGTGAAATCTCGTATTTTAAAGAAAATGAATTGCCCGCCTGCCCCTTCATCGCGATCGCGACAGGGGGCCCGCGATCGCGAAGGCCAATAGCCCAGGCCCCTGAGGCCCTTCTATGCGAACGCGGTAAGGGGCCCGCGATCGCGAAGGCTAGCCGGCTAGACTTCTGCGAACGCGTAGGATATCATGCAAATGCGAAGAGTAATTAGGCATGGTCCCGTCCTACCACTATGCGAACGCAGAGACCGGGGTGCGATCGCGAAGGTCAGGGATCCAACACATCGCGAACGTGGAGAGGAGGGTGCGATCGCGAAGGTCAGGGACCCAAGACATATCGATCGCGGNCCTTCTATGCGAACGCAGGAAGGGGCCCGCGATCGCGAAGGCCAATTGGCTAGACCTCCACGAACGCGGTAGATAACCTACGATCATGAAGAGTAAACGAGCCTGGTCCCGTCCTACACCTATGCGAATGCGAAGACATGGGTGCGATCGCAATGGTCAGGGATCCAACCCATCGCGAACGCGGAGACAAGGACGCGATCGCGAAAGTTAGGGACCCAACCCATCGTGATCGCAGAGGGGACTTCGCGAACGCATAGAGCATTCAGCCGCCCAGCCCCACTCCTTCTTCGCGAACGCGGCCCCCCTTTCCGCGATCGCGAAGAAGGAAACCAGATAGAGCTTCCGGGGGTCCAAAACTCACCCGAGCCCTTCGGGACCCCATCCAAAGGCACTGGCAAGTCTGTATTCATGATACGGACTCGCTCGAATTTCCGGAATGTGAAAAACAATAACAAAACTCAAAATTGGACCCCAAAACCAAATTGAATCAAACTTAAGAACTTCAAGTTCTTGATTTCTATAACGATGCGCCAGACTAACCTATACTACTCAGAATGACTTCAAATTTTACAGGCAAGTCATATATTACATAACGGAACTATTCCCGATCTCGGAATTCCGTTCGGACCTCGATAACACAAAATCACGTTCCAAACCAAATTTCAAACTTAAGGAAATCTGTATTTCTATATTGGGCGCTGAAATGCTCGCGGGTCATCGAAAACACGTTATGAACATATGCTCAAGTCCGAAATCATCATACGAAGCTACTGAAACCGTCGGAACTCGATTCCGAGGTTATTTTCTCAAAATGTTGACCGAAGTCAAACTTGGCCGAAAAGGCCAACCTTAAGGAACCAAGTGTTCCTATAGCACTCTAAACACTTCCAAATCCCGAACCACCCATCCCCGCAAGTCATAAATCACAAAAAGCCGCTATGGGAAGTTTCATCTAGGGGAACGGGGTCATAATACGCAAAATGACCGGTCGGGTCGTTACAAGATGAAGCAAGTTTAACAGCAATAACTCTCATAAATAGCCGATATGAACAACTGCAACTCGAATACAAACTTTCCCAAAATCGGGGTGTCACTGAATACATGAGTATCTATACAATAACATTCTGAAAAATTGTTTAGGAAGGTAGAATAGTATAAGTAAAACTGAAAGATAAAGGAGGAGAGTCAAGGTCTGCGGACGCCGAAGCAACTACCTTGGAAATCACCGAACGGGTAAAAACTCCAAGATCAGCAACCACCGTGCTTGGAAATACCTAGATCAACGCACGAGGTGTAGTGTGAGTACAACCAACTCAATAAGTATTGTAATTAAATAATGTAAAGTAAGAAAAGCTTAAATTATTGATGCTACTAGCTATTCCTGTGTAGTCCTTCTTTTAAACCAGTAGAGAAATAATATTTTAAACTAACTCATCAAGTTTCGTGAGAAGAATATCCATATGTACATGTGTACAGTTTCTCAAATACCCCGCTCAGACCATATCATGGCATGCAAAGGAAGGAACAATAAAATTAGATAAATGATCAAGGAAATGCAAATTCCATACGCAACACATACAACTCACGTGATAATGATAGAACCTGCACGGACAACTCATGTGCGATACAGATAACTCACCTGCCAATAATATCAATATATGGATCCGCACGGACAACTCACGTGTTGCATGGACAACTCACGTGCCAATGATATCAACATGTGGATTCGTATAGACAACTCATGTGATGCACGGACAACTCACGTGCCAATAACATAATCTTCCCGGCATAATCACTGACCTCCAGTCCAAACATATCATACAGGATCAGTTAAACGAGTATACACATATATGATGAATGAAATAAGATTCCCGTGCTCCTGTACTGGTATAAATGACATGCTAAAGTGTAGGCATGTGCAAAGTGCGCCATCGTAGCTCAAATCGGCAACTTCATCACTGAAAATCATTTATCAAGTTTGTTCATGGATTAACCTCTATGTAGCCTCAGAATGGCTCAAATAGATCGCACAAACTGTTACAACATGAGAGGTATCATAGCTTAAATCTTATCAGTCAATTCTAGGCTTATAAGAGCCCAAACACACCCCGAACATGAATATATGACCCAGGTTCTCGCACATGGGTTCATCCCCACGCATGTAGACACCCAATAACACGTAGATATCACAACTGAGTTTAAATAAGATACTTACCTCAACAAAAATCGAATCACTCCGCTAGCAAGACCTTGCCTCGCGAATCGGCATCTGAATGCCTCGAATCTAGCCACAAACAACTGATACAATCAACGCAAGCTATCAGAATCAATTCCATTTGAAAATGCTATGTTTTTAATCGAGTCAAAAAGTCTACCCTAGGCCCATGTCTCAAAATTGGACAAAAGTTAAAAAATTCGAACACCCGTTCAACCACGAGTCCAGCCATACCAAATTTACCAAATTCTGACACAAAATCGTCACTCAAATCCCCAAATTTTACTCTCGAATCCCTAGCCCAAAACTCCCAAAATTCCACCTTAAAAATACTTAAATTAGGCGGGAAATTCAACGGGTAATCAATATTATTGAATAAAAATGATCAAAATTTGCTTACCTCAAGAAATCACTCGTAAACCCTCTCAAAAATTGCCCTAATCCGAGCTTGCAAAGTCCAAAATGACAAAAATCCCAGAAACCCTTCGAATATAATCTGCCCAGGGCCTTTCCACCTGCGCTCCACTTATCCGCATCTGCGGTCCCGCTTATACGGATTCCTCATTGCTTCTGCGATCCATAGTCGTCGGCCCACTACCATATCTGCGATTGGAATTCGCATATGCGGAAATACCTCCGCACATGTGCTCCCCAGGTCCCCTCACCGAGCTCCGCACATGCGCCTCTACAGTCCGCATCTCCGATCTCGCAGGTGCAGAAAATAACCTCTCACCAGTGACCTTTGTCCAAATCTTTCCAATACCCTCTTCTCGCTTCTGCGAGCTCGCACCTCCGACCAAGCCCTCGTAGGTGTGGTTACACTAACAGTTCCCCAGCTTCAGCACTTCTAATTCCACAAATTCAATCTGATTCCCATCTGAATCATTCCGGAGGCCCCCGGGACTTTAACCAAATATTCCAACAAGTCTTAAAAAAATGATACGAACATTGTCGAGGCCTCAAATCACATCTAACAACATCAAAAGTATGAATCGCGCCCAAATTCAAGCCTAATAAAAACTAATGGATTTCAACTTCTACAATCGATGTCGAAAGCTATCAAATCAATTCCGATTAACCTCAAATTTTGCACACAAGTCATAAATGATATAACAAACCTATTCCAACTCCCGGAACTACAATCTGAGCCCGGTAACCACAAAGTCAACTCTCGGTGAAACTTCTCAACTTTTCAAACTTCTAATTATCCAACTTTTGTCATTTCAAGACAAAATCGTCTAGGGGTGTGCATTCGAATCGGTTTATCGATAAATCGAATCGATTATTTGTTATCGATTTATCGATTTCGATTTCAAAATTTTTCTTATCGAGTTATCGATTTCGATTTCGATTTTGTCCTCTTCGGTTATCGGTTTATCGATAAACCGATAAGATATACCTTCTGTAAGTTATGTTTTTATGTTTGAGTTTAACAACATAGTTCTCTTCCACGTTCTATTTTCCCTCTTCGTTCCTGTCATTCCTCAAGTTTAAAACAACCATCCCCGAGTAATAACCTTTAGAAAAGTTACATATATAGATGCATAAATCCTCAAGATATTCTTTTATAGGAAACAAACGATGCTTTGTATTAGTAGTGTGCGTGCACTACAAAATGAAAGAATATAACTGGTCCAAAATTGGAGAACCTGCCACCATTTTCACTTTGAAGCCAGAGTTTGAAGATCAATATCGTTTTTACGAATGCATGACCTTAATTGGTTCACAAACAAAACCAGCTTCTAGGCATGCATCCTTGAGTTGCTTCACTTGTGAAAGCCCATCTGTGTTGAAGTCATGAGATGCCACAATTTTTATGTTACAAACGGTGTTCGTCTTATTTTAGCTTCTTTTTGTCCATATTAATTAGGCGTGTTTATAGCGATATACTTTCCGTGGAATCCTGCAAATTTTCTTATTGGTGTAATCGATAACCGAATCGATAAACCCCAAAATCGATAAATCGAAATCAAAAAAATTGAAACCTTATTGAAACGATAATGATAAGCATATGTACAAATCGATAATCGATAAGTAATTATCGATAAGGGTCAAAATCGAATCGATAAATCGAATACACACCCCTAAAATCTTCTACGGACCTCCAAATCAATATTCGGACACACTCCGAAGTCCAAAATCACCATACAGAGCTATCAAAATCATCAGAATTCTATTTCGGAGCCATTTACTCCTAAGTCAACATCTGATCAACTCTTACAACTTTTCTCACCCTGGAACTAAGTGTCCCCATTAATTCCGAAACATCCTTGGAACCAAACCAACTATCCCGACAAGTCACATAATAACAATTGAGTATAGAATAAGCGATAAATGGGGGACGAGACTACAACACTCAAAACGATCGGATGTGTCGTTACATTTATTTTATTCGATTTAGACGTTTCATCTTATATATTCAATCATTTTATAACTAATTATAAATCACATAGATTAATAAATATCGGTCTAGATATTTTACCTTTTGTATTCATCTATCTAATCTAATTTTTTAAGTTATAATTAAGTATACTTTGACTAAGCAAGTCTAACCGTTGCAGTCAAATATTTGACCAATATACTGTCGGTCGGTAATGTTGTCCGGAATACTTGTGCCAATATTTACCGACCAACCTTATAGCCCGTTTGGCCAAGCTTCTAAAATCAACTTATTTTGAGAAGTGCTTTTCTCAAAAGTACTTTTAAAAAAGGTGTTTTTGGTGAGAAGTAGTTTGTGTTTGGTTTAATTAATTTGAAAAGTACTTTTAAGCAGTAATTAGTGTTTGGCCAAGCTTTTGAAAACTGCTTCTAATGGTATTTTTCTCAAAAGTGCTTCCCAGAAAAGTGCTTTTGGAGAGAAGCTATTTTTTTCTGCTTCTCCAAAACTGCTTCTGCTTCTCCTCAAAAGCACTTTTTTTCCATCCAAAAGCTTGACCAAACACCTCAATTTTTGGCCAAAAGTGCTTTTGGCCCCAAAAAAAAGCTTAGCCAAACAGGCTATTAGTTGGTATGGCGTTTTAAGAAAATGTATTTTAATAGCTTTCGTCCGTGCTGGACGATTTTTATCGCTTTTCTGGACCGGTACACGTCGGCCGGAATTTGCCAGACTTCTAGAGGTGAAAGTAGGAAGATCAGCAAATCCCGAAGAAATCCAGATATGGCATTAATTATACAAATTCTTCAGGTAACGTACGTGAAGAGTTACTAGGGCTAGCAACATATAGGCGAGATATTAGGGGATAGTTATGATAGTCAATGCTATATAAATTCCACTTTCCTTATTTTGTTGCCCATCTTATTTTTTCTAATTCTTACACCTATTACTGTATATCTGACGGGACTATCTTTTTTTGTGAATTTTCGAGATGAATCATGAAAGATCACAATTCGGCCTCATATTATATCGAGTCACAATATGAAGTTACATTATTGAACCCCTAATTCGAGGATTGGATAAGGACGACGATCAATCAAGATCGAGACCGAGCAGAATGGAGATCAAGTGGGATCCAAAGGGGTTGGCCTGGTCGAGTAATGGTAGCCGAAATATCCGAGATCGAGCGAGTTCAGCGGGAATCTCGGCACGAATCAAGTCGAGGCCGGTAATTAGCCAATCATGAGATTTTTTACTGTATTTAGAATTGTACCATAAGTAGAATTCCTCTATTATATAAGGGGGGTTCCAATCATTTTGTAATAATCACATTCACGCAAAACAAAGCAATACATTATATTTTCTCTCTTAAAGCTCTCATACTCTGTTGTTCAGTTCATATTTTTCAATATCATACTCATTTAGTTCGAGAGCGACATAGTTCGAGAGTTAAAACTGCACATTATATTGGTTTACTTTATTTTTATTTACAGATAATTTTTAATATCAATTTTCATATTTCTCAGTTTGTGCCAAGTGAAATCAAATATTTTTAAAACCACTTATAAATTTAATTGTTATCCGATTTTAAGTGTAAATAATTACATACACAAACTGTCTGATTTATCATTGAGTAATTCAAGATCTATAAGAAGCTAATCAATAAGAATTCCTCTTTGTTTACTTCTTCTGCAATAGTATTTGTTATTCTTCCCTACTATCATCACTAAAGTTATCTATGTTGTACTTTCTAAATTGATATAAATCGATTGCTTATACCTATGCTTTATAAATTTAATTAACTTAATTTATTAGTCAAATTTTAAGTTAGATGCTGCGATCCTGATGAGTCCCACACTAGATTTTTATTATTTGACTAAATAAGTTTCATTACATATGATTATTTTTGGTTTATTTAAATAGAACAGATAAATAAAGAAAAACAAATTGACAGCCTTGAAACCAAAGCGATAGTACGTAGGAATGGCGGTTTGTCTGTATTAACATCGGTGAAGGAAGAAACTGTACAAATATCATTAATTAACGAGGGAACAATCTTGACTTATCTAACCAGCTGTATATATTTCACCTTTGTCTTCATTTCTAGTGAAACCTAAGCAATTCTGTCTGAATTTAAGAAGCAAAGGCGGGCATTTAGAAACTTTGGAAGGAAGCAAAAAGGATATGCCTCCATTTGGAATATTTGATTGTAAATATTTGACTAGTGTAATATGTTGAAAAGTATTTCAAGTGCAAGCAATTAATTTTATAATTAGCATTTATGTATTGAGATGAAAGTATCAAGATTGATAATAAGTAATTGATGTGATTGATAAAAAATACCGATAAGTTGATTTTAATTAAATTAACTAATATAACCTTAAAAGCCCTATAAAAGATTACTTATTTTAATGTATTTTTGTAAAAGAGTAGAGAGGAACGGTGAATATGGAATGAAGAGAAAGAGAGTTTGTTTTGGGAAATATTTTTTCTGAAAAAATATTATTAAAAATAAAATAATAAAATAATGGTTATAATCTAAAACTAGCAGTTAGCTAACAATGATAAAATAGGGTGATCGACTAAGAGTTCGTTTGGATTAGTTGATTGAAGTAGCTGATAAGTATTAGGAGCTGGAAAGTATTTTTAAGTGTTAAAATTGATTTAATAAATAAGCAGTTACGTGTTTGAATACAAGTGGTGAAATTGATAATAAGTTGCTGCAATATTTGATAAGAAAGTGCCGATAAGCTCTTTTTATGTTAAAATCACTTAAATAACTTTAGAACTGTTTACACTTATAAGGACGTAATTTTTCAAAATTTTAGATTCCAAATCGATTCAAATACAAAATATTCTATTTGTCATTTTATTTTAAATACAACTGTGCTTAGATAAGATAATTTTCATGATAAATATAATTTATTTTATGATAAGCATATAATCATAGTTATAATAATTAATAAATTGACAAAAGTTTTACAATAAAAATAAACCTAAATATGAAAAAATATTTGAAGAGAAACAAACATTTGCTTCATCACCACAACACTTAGAAAGCAGTACGCCAAAAATTTGATATGTCTACATTGATACAAATATGCAAAGGAATAGAGAATCTGCTTATCTTAAATAATCAATGAGAATCGTAGACTTAAAGAGGCGGGGGGGGAAGGTGTTAGGTTGAAAAAAGAATACTTGAGGCAATGATTATTGATGTAGGAGTTTTGTTCTATAAAGAAATATTTTAAGAATAAAATAGTAAAAAATTTGGTCAAACTTAAAGTGCTTATAAGCTAAAAATTCATAAGCTAGGGGTGACCAGCTTATGGCTTTTGGCTTATAAGCACTTTTAACTTAACCAAACGCGTAGATAAGCCAAAAAATACTTATAAGCTAGTTTGACCAGCTTATAAGCTTAGCCAAACACCCTCTAAATACGTTTGGCTGATTTTGGCTTATAAATATTTTATTTATAAGCACTTTAAAATTTAATTAAACACATTAATAAGTAAAAAAATACTAATCCAAATTGATCAGCTTATACACTTTCTAAGTCATTTCTTCATTCATCAATATTCTTATGTTTGTGAATGCCTTGTGAGATGGTCCACGCGATGTATGCCTAATATTTCGTAAACGGTAAGAGAAAAGTAATATTTCATATTCTTCCACTTTAATTTATATTATACAATTGAACGCGGCATAAAATTTAAAGAATAGAATATTTTCTAGACTTGTGGTCTTTAAATCATAGTAAGTTTTATGGAGTCACAACAAATGTATGATTATAAAGCTTCTCATTAGGGATAAAATTGGTTAGAATTAAATTATTTTTAAATATAAAAGTTTATTATTTTTAAAATAAAATAAAATATTAATAATATAAATGTGATAACCCAAAAGGTCATCCTGAGTTAATTAAGCTAAATCTGTGTTTTGAGGCTCCGAAAGCCTCCGTTAATCTCACCTCGATATGCGTGCGCAGCCCGGGCGTGTAGCCGGGAAGTCTTTATGTTGAAATTGGATGAAAATGGAATTTTACGATAATTAAATGAATAAAGTTGACTTTGGTCAACATTTTTGGTAAACGGATCCGGACCCGTGATTTGACGATCCCGGAGGGTCCGTAAGAAAATATGGGACTTGGGCGTATGCACGGAATCGAATTCCGAGGTCCCAAGTCCGAGAAATAAATTTTTAAAGAAAATTATTTTCTGAAAATAATAAAGGATTTTGAAAATGAATAGTTATGTGAAAACCGTGTTACCGGGCCCGTATTATGGTTCCGGAGCCCGGAACAGGTTTAATATATGTTATGTGACTTATCTGTGAAGTTTGGTGTAAAACGGACTTAAAATGACGTGATTCGGATTAAAATTGGAAAAGTTAAGCTTTATGAAGTTTAAGAAAATTCTAAGAGTTTTGAGGTTTGATTCGATGATTTTGATGATATTTTGGTGATTTAATTACTTGAATAAGTCCGTAGGATGTTTTGGGAGTCGTGTGTGTTTTTGGTTTTGAGACCCGAGGGCTCGGGTGAGTTTCGGGTAACTAACGGGGTGTAAAAGTGTTAGAAAAATCTGGTGTTTCTCCTGTTTCTGGTGTCAGGCCTTTTCTTCAGTGCGATCGCATATGCATCTCCGCGATCACACAACATTAGGTTGGTGGGGGCAAAGTTTACTCTATGTGATCGCATAGAGTTGTCCGCGATCGCATAGTGTGTAGGTGTGATAGGGTGGGGGCTGGGTAGTTACTCAGTGCGATCGCATTGCCCTTGTCCGCGATCGCAGTAGTATAGGTCCAGGCTTCACTGCGGTTGCAGCCTTTGTCCTGCGGCCGCACCTCAGTTTATTCCTGACCCTATGCGATTGCACTCCCTTGCCCGCGATCGCATAGAGTTATTTCGCCCAGCTATAATTTTAAACCCAAAAACAGAATTCAATACGGGAATATCACATTTTCAGCCTTCTTCTTCTCCTCCCACCCCCATTGACGACCCTCAAGCTAATTTCCCTCCATAAACACTTGGGTAAGTGATTCCAACTCCTTTTTCTTCCACTCTTCTTCCATAATCACTAGAATCTAGGCCTAAAATCATAAAATCAAGTAGAAATTAGGGGTTTTGGATAAAGTTAGATTTTTGGGAAATTTGGGTGATTCAACCTCAATTTGGGGTCGGATCTTGAAACAAATTATATATTCTAACTCGTGGGGTTATGGATGATCGGATTTTGGTCCGAGCCTCGTGTTGGGACCAAGCGGGCCCGGGGCCGAATTTTGGAAGAATGATAGGAATTGAATATCTAGGCCATGGGATTGTGTTGTTGAGTCTTTATTGATATTATTGAATTAATTATGCCTAGATATCATTGTTTCGGAGTCGGATTATAAAGGAAAGGCGGTCTTTGAGGGTTGATTGCTATACTTTGGACCGAGGTAAGTGTCTTGCCTAATTTTGGTGAGGGATTAGGTATTGTATGTCATGTGTTATGTGTTCATCATGTTCAATATATAGGTGAGGTGGCGAGTACCTATACAGTGTGAGTCAAGCATGCCCGTGAGTCTATATTTGATAAAATTCAGTTATTTCTTCAATTCTCATCATATTATGTAATTGCCTCTATCTGAGAAGTTGATTGTGGTTGTTGTACTGGTTGTAGAGATTATGCAAATGTTGGTTCAATTGAGGATCCAAGTATACAGTATATATATTGAGTTGTTTGGTTATAGCTGAGACCCTTGTCGGTCATTTGTTGAGATGTTGACTGATATTTTCCCCTTGCCTGGTGATTTGAACTGTATCTTTTCCACTATGCTGCATTCCTTACCATACACATTGTCTTGCATTGGTGAGGAAGAGTGTAAATCACGAAGGGTGATGATGTGCCATGTTTTACATTGATTATATCATGTCATGCATAGTAAGGAAGAGAGTAAAGCACGAAGGGTGATGCCGTGCCATGTTTTACATTGATTATATCATGTCATGCATAGTGAGGAAGAGAGTAAAGCACGAAGAGTGATACCGTGCCATGTTTTACATTGATTACATCATGACATGCATAGTGAGGAAGATAGTAAATCACGAAGGGTGATGCCGTGCCATGTTTACATTCATTGAAAGCACGAAGGTTAATGCCGTGCCATATTTACATTTATTGAAGCACGAAGGTTAATGCCGTTCCATGATTATATTGATTACAATATAAGCACGAAGGGTGATGCCGTGCCATGTTTACATTCATTGAAAGCACGAAGGTTAATGCCGTGCCATATTTACATTTATTGAAGCACGAAGGTTAATGCCGTTCCATGATTATATTGATTACAATATAAGCACGAAGGGTGATGCCGTGCCATTGTTATCATTCGAACATTTCATTCATACCTTATCAGTTTTCGGTAAATTGTTTCTTTTCTTACCTGATGTTAATTAACTGCCCTATCTTATTGTTTTTCCCTTTATCTACTCCCGTTCTCCGTATATGACTGTTATTCTTCCTTGCTCTGCTATCTGTATTTCGTGTTGTAGAATAGGACAGGTGAACGCTATTTGCTAAGTCTAGCCTCGTCACTACTTCGGCCGAGGTTAGGCTCGGCACTTACTCAGTACATGGGGTCGGTTGTACTGATAATACACTGCACTTCTTTATGTTGTGCAGATCCCGCTTCCGGACCCCGTGGACCTCTCTGAGGGAGTCACCTTCAATCCACATCGAGCTTCAAGGTATACCACTGGCGTTCGTGGGCCCTGGAGTCTCTCCTGCTATTAGTACCCTATTGTCTTATTTCTCCTTCCGTTCTAAAGACAATATTGTATTTCCTTTCAGACTTGTATTTAGCATTCTTATAGACAATCCGTGAGGTTGTGACACCCCGGTTTTAGGATTTTTCGATGTTGTATCTTTATTATTTCATTATGCGTTTTTCGGAGTATTACTACATTTCTGCTGTAAAACTTTTGAAGTGGTTCTGGTTATTTCTGTAAAGGTTTGAAAGATAATTGCTTTATTACTGTCAAGTTGTTTTAAAAATGTCAAGGTGTTGTGTACGTTGGCTTGTCTAGCGGGTTCAACGTTAGACGCAGTCACAACCTGAAAGGTGGGATTTCGGGTCGTGACAAGTTGGTATCAGAGCTCTAGGTTGCCTAGGTCTCACAACTCACAGACAAACTTGGTAGAGTCTGAGGGATCGGTACGGAGACGTCAGTATTTATCCTCAGAGACTGCAAAGTTAGGATACTCCTCTTCTTTTCATACTCTGTCGTGCGTAGTATATTCGGTATACTGATCGAGTTTCCATTCTACTCTCTCACAGATGGTGAGGACGCGTGCTTCCCTTGGTTTCGCTCAGCAGCCTGACACTCCTGCTACAGCTCCTACGAGGGGTCGAGGACGAGGCCGTGCTAGAGGCCGAGGCCGGGGCAGGGCTTAGTTTAGAGCAACAGCCCCAGTAGAGGACCCTCAGGTCGAGTCTGACGAGGAGGTCCTAGTTCTGGCAGTCCCAGTTGGACCAGCGCAGGTCCCAGAGGGGTTCATAGCTACCCCAGTGCTTCAGGACGCTCTTGTCCGTCTGGTAGGACTCATGAAGAGTGTAGCACAGACAGGTCTTCTTCCTACTGCACCAGCTAGATCTCAGGCTGGGGGAGGGACCCAGACTCCTGTTATTCATACACCAGAGCAGCTTGCCACTCAGTTCCAGACTCCGGCACCTCAGCCAGCCGGAGTAGCACAGCCGGGTATTGCAACACCTGTAGTTGAGGGAGCAGCTATGCCCGCGGATGCTTTGTGGAGGCTGGACAGATTCACCAAGTTATTCACTACTACTTTTACTTGTGCACCGTCAGAGGATCCACAGGATTACTTGGACAGCTGTCACGAGGTTCTTCGGAACATGGGCATAGTGGAGTCCAATGGAGTTGACTTCGCTACTTTTCGACTATCTGGCGCAGCCAAGACTTGGTGGAGGGACTACTGCTTAGCCAAACCAGTAGGGTCTGCATCTTTGACTTGGGCTCAGTTCACAGAGCTATTTTTGGGGAAGTTCCTTCCCATTACTCAGCGAGAGGATCTTAGGAGGCAGTTTGAGCGCCTCCAGCAGGGATCTATGTCTATTACTCAGTACGAGACCAGGTTCAACGCTCTAGCCAGGCAGGCATTAATGATACTCCCCACTGATCGGGAGAGAGTTCGGAGGTTCATTGAGGGATTAGCCCAGCCTATACGACTTCAGATGGACAGGGAGTCAAGTACTGATATTTCATTCCAGGATGCGGCCAATGTAGCCAGGAGGATTGAGATGATTTTGTCA
>ML271586.1:185198-196265 GCA_005239495.1 Nicotiana undulata | reverse complement strand
TTCATCGGACCATCTGAATAGAACACCCTTCTGTGTCAATTTGGTCAGAGGTGAAGCAATAAATTAAAAATCCTTCCACAAAGCGACGGTAGTAACCCGCCAGACTAAGGAAACTCTGAATCTCTGTAGCTGAAGACGGTCTAGGCCAACTCTGCACCGCCTCAATCTTCTTCGGGTCAACCTGAATACCCTCACTAGACACCACGTGCCCCAAGAAAGCTACTGAACCAAGCCAAAACTCACACTTAGAGAATTTTGCATAAATCTTCTCCTCCCTCAATCTCTGCAGCACGATTCTCAAATGCTGAGCATGCTCTTCCTGGTTACGAGAATAAACCAGGATGTCATCAATGAATACAATAACGAAAGCATCAAGATAGGGCTGAAACACGCTGTTCATCAATTGCATGAACGCTGCTGGGGCATTGGTCAGCCCAAATGACATAACCAGAAACTCATAATGACCGTATCTGGTCCTGAAAGCCGTCTTCGGAATATCAGAATCCCGAATCTTCAACTGATGATACCCCGACCTCAAGTCGATCTTGGAGAATACCTTAGCTCCCTGAAGCTGATCAAATAAGTCGTCAATACGAGGCAACGGATAACGATTCTTCACTGTAACCTTATTCAACTGTCTATAATCAATACACATGCGCATCGAACCATCCTTCTTTTTCACAAACAACACCGGCGCACCCCAAGGCGATACACTAGGCCGAATGAACCCCTTATCTAAGAGTTCCTGAAGCTGCTCTTTTAATTCTTTCAACTCTGCTGGTGCCATACGGTAAGGGGGAATAGAAATAGGATGAGTATCGGGCACCAGGTCAATACCAAAATCAATATCCCTGTCAGGTGGCATGCCTGGCAGGTCTGCAGGGAATACATCCGGAAAATCACGGACTACGGGAACAGAATCCACAGATGGAGTCTCACTACTAACATCCCTCACAAACGCAAGATAAGATTCACACCCTTTCTCAACCATACGCTGAGCCTTAAAATAAGAAATCACTCTGCTAGGCACATGCTCTATAGACCCCCTCCACTCAACTTTCGGAACTCCGGGCATAGCTAAGGTAACGGTCTTAGCTTAACAATCAAGAATCACATGACATGGGGATAACCAATCCATGCCCAAAATTGCATCAAAATCGACCATACTCAGTAACATCAAGTCCACTCGGGTCTCCAGACCCCCAATAGATATAAGACACGACCGATACACACGGTCCACAACAATAGTATCACCCACCGGAGTCGAAACATGAACAGAAGTAATTAGAGACTCACGGGGCATATTCAGAAAATGAGCAAAATAGGATGAGACATAAGAGTACGTGGAACCAGGGTCAAATAAAGCCAAAGCATCACTGTGACAAACTGAAATAGTACCTGTAATCACTGCATCTGACGCCATAGCATCAGGCCTAGCCGGAAGTGCATAAATACGTGGCTGGCCTCCACCTGCTCGACCTCCCCCTCTAGAACGACCTCTAGCTGCCTGACCACCGCCCATGGCTGCCTTGGTAGGTGGTGATATGACTGGGGCTGAAGCCGAGGGCTGAACCCTCTGCTAGGACGAACTACCAAAATGACGGGGACATTGCCTCCACCCATGTCTGGGCTCTCCACACTCGTAACAACTACCTATAGCTGGGGAAAACGAACGAGAACCTCCACCCCTCTGATAACCACCAGACGAACCATGCGTAGAAGAGCCCTGATAAGATGATGCTCGGGTGGAGCTCTGAGCTGGAAGGGCACTAAAGGATGAACGTCCCTGATGAGCATTGCGAGGACCCTGCCCCGACGATACACCACTGTACGTTGGGCGAACTGACTGTGGAGGTTTAAATGAACGACCTCTGATAGGCTGAAATTACCCTCTGGAAGGGGCACCACTGAAATTACCTGATCCCCGAGGCCTCTTGACCTCTCTTTCTTCACGATCCTGCCTACGAACCGACTCAATATCCCGAACAATATCAACAACCTGCTCAAATTTGACTCCAGACACCCTCTCTCTGGTCATCAAAATCCGAAGCTGATACGAGAGACCATCTACAAACCTCCTAATCCTCTCCCTGTGAGTATGGACAATCTCAGAAGCATGTCTGGCTAACTCAGAAAACCTCATCTTGTACTGGGTGACTGATAATTCTCCCTGGCGCAGCTGCTCAAACTGCCTACGATGCTCCTCTCTGTGGGATTGAGGAACATATTTCTCCAAAAAGATCGTGGAAAACTGCTGCAAGGTGAGAGGAGCTGAACCAACCGGCCTACGCCTCTCGAATGACTCCCATCAAGTAAAAGCAGCACCCGCAAACTGAAATGTAACAAACGAGACCCCACTGGTCTCCAAAATACCTGCAGTACGTAGTATCCTCTGCATTTATCAAGAAAACCTTGGGCATCCTCACCTTCTGTACCGCTGAAAGTCGGAGGTTTAAGTCTGCTGAACCTCTCCAGCCTGCGCTGCTCATCCTCAGACATAGCAGCAACCACAAAATCCTGAGCGGGAGAAACCGGCTGAACTAGGGCTGCTCCTGGTGCCTGAATATCACGTACAACCTGCTCAGGTGTCCGGGCAGCTGGAGTCTGATTGCCTCCCCCGACCTGAGTTGCAGTGGCAGTGTTAGACATAGCAACTGCCTGAGCTAAACTGGAACACACAGTCAATATCTGATCCAGGGTCTCCTGAAGACACGGAATAACAATAGGCCCTGCCGCTGCCTGAGCATGTTCCGCTGGAGCACCATCGGCGGGAACCTGATCCTGAACGATAGGGGGATCCTGTGGTACCACCCCGGATGCTGCTTGAGCTGGTCCCCTACCTCTACCTCGACCTCGACCCCTTGTGGGTCTGGCTGGTGCCTGGTCACCCTGATCGGTATTGCGTGTCCTAACCATCTGTGAGAGAATGAAACAACGTAAGTTTAGATTTCAAGAATCAATAGATTGGCACGANGTACCGATCCGCAAGGCTCTACTAAACCTGCTCATGACCGTTGAGTCCTATGTTACCTAGAGCTCTAATACCAACTTGTCACGACCCCAAATCCTAATAGGACGTGATGGCGCCTATAATGGAACTAGGCTAGCCAACCATCTACTACGATGTTGTTCAATTATAACAGTTCACAATTTAATAACAAGCATGCAACTATAGCATCAATTAATATAGTTAAGTCTTAACGTCCCAATAATAGTCTAACAAACCTCCCAAGAACTGGAGTCAATAGTCATGAGCATCTACGAATAAATAAATCTAACTCTGCTAAAACTATAATGTATATCTATGAATCAAATGCTAAAGCTAAACAAGGAGGGGAAATGGAGAAGCTGTGGACGCTGAACAGCTACCTCGAAATCCCGTGAATGCTGCTAACGAACCTGCGTCAGCTACTGCTGCGAGCTCGTACCTGGATCTGTGCACAGAGGCAGAGGGAGTCTTTATGAGTACGCCAACTCAGTAGTAACGAAAAGAAATCACGGTCTGAGAAATATAAAGCACACAAACAGATATACCATTTCACAACAACCAGTAAAACATCAAGTCACCAAATAGTATTTAGCAATTTCATAAGTTCGAAATCAGTTTCCAGAAAACCTTTGAGAACAAGTAAATATCAATATATCTCAGTGAAATCCTCAGTAAAACTCAGTTTGAAAACAAAGTGAATCATAGTTCGAAAACTTAGTAAAAGCAGCATAAATCCGCCCCTCGGGCCAAAATCAATTATCGTAACCATTGCCCTTAGGCATTCTCTCGATCACTCAGTATCAATCATCACTCAGTATCATCCCCACGGGCAATCATCACCACTCAATCGGTACCGGCGCTCACTGGGGGTGTGTTACAGACTCCGGAGGGGCTCCTACAGCCCAAGCGCAATAATAACATAAGGCCTGAAAGTCTTCTCATCTCTCTCATGAGGCCTGGAAGCCTCCTCACATCACTCATAAGTCCTGGAAGCCTTCTCACATCACTCATAAGGCCTGAAAGCTTTCTCACATCACTCATAAGGCCTGGAAGCCTCCTCGCATCGCTCATAAGGCCTGGAAGCCTCCTCGCAGCACTCATAAGGCCTGGAAGCCTCCTCGCATCGCTCATAAGGCCTGGAAGCCTCCTCGCATCGCTCATAAGGCCTGGAAGCCTCCTCATATCACTCAGTCAGACACTTTCAATTAGCCCTTAGGCCATAAGCAAACCGGGTTCTCGATCCAAAACATTGTTTCATTTTTAAATAAATAGTATCAAAATACTCTGAGTGTCAAAACCATTTATCAGGAAAAGACTGAGTGTAATTCACAACATATCAAGTGAGGAAACACAGTAAAACAGTCCCCCAAGGGGTAAACAGACCGGCAATAGGCCTCAAACACGGCTTACAGCCCAAAACATATCATGATACATAAATACTAATTAAGCAAAGGCTTAAAAATTGGTTTCGCAACTCAATAGTTGCCTAAGTAGGGACTATATTTCCCAAGTTTCAATCTTTGTATTCCAAAACCCGTGAAGAGTGCATAGTCCGGGGTTTCATACCCTCAGGACAGGATTTCAAGACATTACTTACCTCAAAACTAGCCCGAAAACTATTCCGCAGTGCGCTTGCCTCTCGAAGTAGTTTTCGGGCCGCTTTGAGGTAAATAATGACTGTAAATCTTGTCCTGAGGGTATGAAACCCCGGACTTCACATTGTATCACCATTTTGGAGTGGCGCACATGCTAGATGACGAGTGTGAGCGTACACTATTAGGGGATTGTGACTTGTTTCGTCCCGCAATAACTAATAAGTTGCGTATTTGATTACAAATCACATGATATTTTATGTTTTAAAGGATTATTACTATGTTTTGGGTTGAATGCAGTATTTGGGCCTCGTGCTATGTGTTTAGACCCTTTGGGGGATTTTTTACTGCTATTACTCACTGTGTTGACGTATGATATACACTGAGTCATATTATGCTTAACTGTTTTCGAACTCAGTCTCATTTATACTACTTTGATGCATAAAATGATATTTTTGGGTCGAGTACCCCATTTTACTGATAGCCCGAGTGGCTTTTGAGAGGTTTCTGACTGAGTGAGGCCGAGAGCCTATGTTGTGAGGAGTATATATGGATCGGGCTGCATGCCGCAACAATGTATATATATATATATATGGATCGGGCTGCACGCTGCAACGAGATATGTTGGATCGGGTTGTACGCCGCAGCAAGATATATGGATCGGGTTACACGCCACAACGATATTGGGTCGGACTGCACGCCGCAACAATATAGTGCTTGGGCTGTAGGAGCCCCTCCGGAGTCTGTACACCCCCAATGAGCGCATGTACCTACTGAGTGCGAGTGCCGAGTGACGAGTGATTGGGAGACATGAGTGGCTATGAGGTTGCCCGAGGGGCTAATTACAAGTGATTGTGAGGCATGCTGAGCGACTGATTTTGAGTGATGTTATGCCCGAGTGGCGGTTTATTATTCATGTTTTTTCCCTAGTGGCTACTTATGCTTCATTTCATTTTACACTAAACTTCTTGGGGCATTTTTCTGAAATTGTTGAAAAATTATACTTTTCAAAGGATTTTTACTGAAATTGGCTTTTTAAGTGTAATGATTTAACGTATACACTCTTGGAAAGAAAGACTGTGTTTATTGGGAATTGATGATTTGACTTTATGTGTTTCTTACTGCTCAGACCTGATTTATTCTCATTGCTACTGAGTTGACGTACTTACATTACTCCCTGCACCTTGTGTGCAGATCCAGGTGCTAGGGCAGAGTGAGCTGTTTATCTGTTCCAGAGACTTCTCGGAGATTTTTGCGAGGTAGATGCACGCGTCCGCATCCCTGCTCTCTCCTGTTTACTATTATAGAGTTTATTTTCCAGACTTGTATATTTTCGGTAGATGCTCATGAACAGTGATTCAGGGGGTATTGGGGTTGTATTTAATATTCGGTGTAGCTTTATCTGCTTAAAAATGATTAAACGAAACTTGTATGGATTACCAGTTTAGTAATGATATAAATGAAAGATTCTTTACGGTTTTTAGTGTTAATTTGGCTGGCCTAGTTCCACGATAAACGCCATCACGACTAGTTTAGATTTGGGGTCGTGACACCTTATCCCTACTTTGTGCAGGAAGAGAGATTATTTCTGATTGACCTCCTCATTAGGCATCTATGCATCCTCTTCACATGCCCGAACCATCTCAGCTTCTCTTCCTTCATTTTGTCCACCACGAAAGCCACTACCTTCGTGTCCCAAATATCTTCATTCTTGTACCCATCTTACCATTCTCATTTCTGCTACTTTCATCTTCTGGACATGATAATTCTTGATTGTCCAACACTCCGCCTCACACAACATAATCGGTCTAACCACCACTCAGTATAACGTCTCGGTGGCACATTTTTATCAGAAAAAGCACATGATACAAGCCTTTATCTTATCCACTCCGCTCCAATACGATGTGTGATATCCTCGTTACTCTCTCCATTATCTTGGATTAATGACCTAATGTACTTGAAACGTATTCCCGTGGGAATGACTTGTGTATCAAGCCTCACGAAACGGTGGGTAATAAACATGATGTGTTAAATATTTGATAGAGACCAAAGTGTTCACTTTTAATAAATTTAAGGATCGATAACTTTCAAAAGTATACTTAAGGGACTATTTTAAACCTACATATTTTTGTCGTTTTCTCCTTCCATGAATATAGGAATAACGTGAATATTCCAAAAGCCTCTGCAAATCCTGGAGAAGAAGATAAAATATAGAGCGGCTCTCCAAAATCTTTTATAGAGCTAATTACCTGTTTTCACCTTCAAATTATTAGGAGGATTTTATATATTATTATAATTATAACTATTTATTATTCTGTCGTTTTCTCCAGCTCACAATACAATTTATCAACTCCTCTCTCTATTCAGATCTCCTTCTTTCCCTTCGTATCGGTGAACCATGTCGTACGCCTATCTCTTCAAATATATTATCATCGGTGATACCGGTAATTTTCATCTCTTGTTTTTATTTTTTTCCGATTTGATTCCTTGTTTTTCATTGAGTTTGATTTTTTTTAATGATTATCAATAGGTTCTGTGTAATTTCGATATCGGTGGTGTTAATTTAATTGTTTAGCACTAGCTGTAATACAGTATTTTTAAAAAAGATTTTTTTATAAATATTTTGCATCTGATTAGTAGTTCCTCTAATTAACAGGTTTTGTATTATTTTGGTAACCAGTGATGTTAATTTAGTGTTTTTGCACTTCCTGTAAGTGTTTATTCTGGATCTGGAAAAACAATGGAATGTTCTAGTGTAATGGATTCTGTGGCTATTGTGCCTTCTGAAATATGTGAGCAATTGAGTATATGCTGCTGTCTAAGTAGCCAAGCTTTTTCGGAACCAATTTTTTTTGTTATGTTATAATATATATCCAAAAATATTCGGAACAAACGAGGCTGTTATAGAGATATTTGATTGTACTGACATTTTATTCGTCTTCTATTATTTGAGCTATATTTCATAAGAATTACTCCCTCCATCCCATGTTCGATCATGTGATTCCAGTTTGACTGGACTCGAAAGAAAGAAAACAAGGTTTTTGAAACTTATGGTAAAAAACAAGCCATAAGTATTTGTGTGGCTTTAAATCAATCTCATTAAGGGTAAAATGGAAAGTTTAGAGTTAAATTATTTTTAAATATAGAAAAATATCATTCTTTTTAGGACAAACTAAAAAGGAAAGTGCATCACACAAATTGGGACAAAGAAAGTAGTAGACAGCCGATCATATATTCATGATGTTTCTGCAATCGATCATTTCAAAAGGAAAGAATTTTTTTTTCTAGCCAAAATTGGTGCTTTATCATCATGATATGAAGGGAAACTAGAGTTTCAACATTTTTGCCTGATTTTATCATTATTAGCTGTTTGGTTGTCACTGAAATTTTGGGAACACACGATAGTTTAAGTATGTAACTGACAAAAAGTTGATAGTTCAGGTCTTCGGTTTTTTTTAGGGTATTGACTCTTTTAGTTTTTGCTGTGTCATGTATAGTGCAACCCTTCCCTCCCCCTCTTTGAAAGGTCATTTCTTACAAAGTATTAGATTCTGTCATGTGATGTTCATGCATACGTTACTTAAAGACTTGTGTGAGACATCACTTATAAGGATATAATATTTCTCTGTACAGGAGTTGGAAAATCATGTCTTCTTTTGCAATTTACGGACAAACGGTTTCAACCTGTCCATGACCTGACGATTGGGGTTGAATTCGGGGCTCGAATGATCACAATAGACAACAAACCAATAAAACTACAGATCTGGGACACGGTTAGTGGCACAAATTTTCTCTCTTCCTCTTTTTTTTTCTTAGTATTAGAAGGTCCGAATAAATGCCTATAGAAGTCCATAATTCAGTTGGTCATCCTTTTTCGATCATTTTTAGCTTAATCAAAATGCAGCCTAGTCCTCCTAGTTTTTCGTCTCTGGATGTGCTTTCACTGAAGTCTGAAAGTCTAATGAATGTTTCTCGTTTCAGGCTGGTCAAGAATCATTCAGATCCATCACAAGGTCATATTACAGAGGTGCTGCTGGGGCATTACTTGTTTATGATATTACAAGGTAGGACAAATCTTTGACACTTTGGATAAAGGAATTTGACACTTTCATAATGCATGTAACTCTAGGTTGCCTGGCATATATTTTCTCTTATATCTTAGAGGAGATGTACGTATTTATATGTAATTTAACTTTGGCTAGAGATTCTTGTATAAGTAACTTATTTCCAAGAAATCTCATTTAAAGTTGCCTCATCTCAAATATATTGTAGTTTTTTAGCTTAACTGATTGTGGAACATCACATTTTAGTCCTTAACTTGTCAATTGCGAAAACGTATCTGATGGTGTTCTGATCATGATATAGCTAATATGTCATAGACAAAAGAGAGCGATAAGAAAGATACTGAAGATAATAATATAAGTGCAAAAGATAGTGGATGAGTATTGAACTTCCAGAGCAGCATCCATATCGGTCAGTGAGCTAGTGTTACTATAGTTTTAAAGACTTTTCGGTTCCTAAAATTTGTAATTGACTTGAAATTCTTCTCCATCGAATTGAAAACTTATGTGGAAGTAATGTTACACATCTGTGTTTTGAACTCTACTTCTGTTCAAGAATGCGAATTGTGAGCGAAACATAGTGTATATGAATCAGGTAGCCCCATTTGCATGTCTATTTGCATTTGCCCGATTATTTTGTTAGTGACAGGTGTTGTATGTTTTCTCCAAAATATATAGGAGGGAAACATTTAATCACCTTGCTAGTTGGTTAGAAGATGCAAGACAGCATGCAAATGCAAACATGACCGTAATGCTGATAGGAAACAAGTGTGATCTGGCTCATAGAAGGGCTGTAAGCACAGAAGAAGGTGAGCAGTTTGCCAAGGAACATGGCTTGATATTTATGGAGGCCTCTGCTAAAACAGCTCAGAATGTTGAAGAGGTAAAAATTCTCTTATCTGATACTTTTCTTGAGGTTTTATCTCCACCATGGACATTTTCGCTAATTGGATTACAATATTGCCTGTTAATCTTGTGCTCCCTTTTCTGCATTAATCAGGCTTTTATCAAAACAGCTTCAACAATCTACAAGAAAATACAGGATGGTGTGTTTGACGTCTCAAATGAGGTATGCCACTTGTTATAAAGTAGTCCTGCTCAATATGTTCTGCTTTGGTTATTGGAAGCATATGTTCCTATCTGTTTGAGAAGGCGTAACTTTTCCTAAGATGTATTTATAAGTAAAAGGCACCTTGGTAAGAGAATTTGGAAAAGTAGGGGGAAAATATGTTTGGCATCCCATTAAGTAGACCACTTGATATTTACCAAGTATTCTTAGTTTTCATTATTTAAAGAACATAATGGAAAAAATCCAAGGATCGTCTTTCCTGTAAAAGTATGAGAACTTATCCACAACTAATCAGGTGAACTAGCAAACACTCCTCATAAGTCATAAGCCAACATCAACCACGGGGGGACACCATCTTCCAGATACATATCTCATCTGGTTCAAGTGCTATGCCAGGCTCAGTGCTATTTACAGCTTCTGTGATCCCTATTCCCTGAAATATCTGTGAAATATACTACGACATATCCAACTAGTATTAGCTGTTATAGGAGGTACTGATTAAATTATGCAAGAAAGATATTAACACGAACACTCATAATAGGCTCTTTGATTCGTCCTACTTTTGACTAGTAAAAGTAACTTTTATGGGGAGATGTGGATGTTGAAATTGTTACTTGATTGAGAAGTCAGAATCCAGTCCATACAACTTTGCAGTGACATCCCATATCAGGAGGGTTAAGAAAGTTAATTTGATGGAAGATGCGAAAGATTACTAGCCAACTGAAGAAGACTGTCTGATGGATTTAATCTGTGTTCTTAACTTCTTATACTCTTAAGTAGCTGTTAGGATCCAATCTAGGCTTCCAGCAGTTGAGCATTTCTTTTTAGTTAGGTCCTTGTTTATCAGTTCGGTACTGATGACGACTAATTATATAAGAAAGAAGTTTGATATTAGTGACAACCGTTGATGACTGAATTCATTGTTTAGAGAATCAGTAAACAGAGTTTGCCTAAAACTTGGTAAATGCTTCTGTTCCACAAAGAGTAAATTCTCATTGTATTGTTTTTATATAATTACCGTCTAATTCTTGGATACTTTTTACAGTCCAATGGAATAAAATTAGGATATGGAGGCATTCCTGGACCGTCGGGTGGAAGAGATGGAGCTGCTTCTCAAGGAGGGGGTTGTTGCAGTTGAAAGCTGAAAATTATTCTTCAAACTTGATACATGTTCTCATCGTCTATATGCCGTCTTCACGGGTGCCTTTTTCTTATCTTTCAGAGGCTTCGTCGATTTGTTTCAGTGATGTTGTTATCTGTGCAAAAAATAAGCAAATTTCAGTAAATATGGGACAGTCCATCCCCCCCCCCCCCCCCCCCCCCCTCTTTAAAATATTTTATTTATTACTAATACAA
>ML271586.1:164520-185155 GCA_005239495.1 Nicotiana undulata | reverse complement strand
TAAAAAAAGGAGGGACCCCCCCCCCCCCCCCCCCCCCTTCCTGTGTATAATATTTGACATCTATCAAATGTGAATAGAACTTCCCACATCTTGTGTACTTCTGTAAATGAGAAATGTTAAACTCCAGTTGCCCACCATTCTTTCTCCATGCTCCAGACCTTTATGTCAATTTTTGGCTTTTTTAATATCTCAAAACAAGGCATAGGCAACGCTATATTTTGCCGCAGTAATAGCCTGTTTGGCCAAGCTTCTTTTGAGGCAAAAGTACTTTTTTCTAAAATTAAGGTGTTTAGCCAAGCTTTTCAAAGGAATAAATTGCTTCTGAGGAGCAGAAGCAGAAAAAAGTAGTTTCTCTCCAAAAATATTTTTTTGAAAAGCACTTTTGAGAAAATACACTTAGAAGCAGTTTTTTAAAGCTTGACCAGACACTAATTGCTGCTCAGAAGTGTTTTTCAAATTAATTAGTCAAACACAAATTGCTTCTCACTAAAGTACTTTTGAGAAAAAACACCTCTCAAAATAAGCTGATTTCTGCAGCTTGGCCAAACGAGCTATAATTCGGCACAAATAACCTTAACATCTTATATTCGATGTGTTTGAGAATGCAAAATTACTTTAGAAGTGTATTGTTGTACTGTCAAACCTCTCTATAACAACCTTGTTTATTCCAAGTATTTTTGGATGTTATAGAGAACATATATTATGACATAACATAAAAATTGGTTCCGAAAAAACTTGTCTTTTCTAGAGAAGTGTTGTTATATAGGAATGTTATTATAGACAGGTCTGACTGTACTATGTAATGAAAAAAAACACTGGAAAAAAAAACATTGGCATGTCAGGCCTTTTCACCTACTGTCCAAATTCACCTAAATTAGCTTCTATAATTTCATTTCATTATATAATTTTGATTGACATTCACTGTCGCCTGTGATAGATGCCATGGACTTGATTTTGATTTATATTGCATACTTGCACTTTCTTCCAATATTACGTTTATATAGTGTAAATAGTGTCTTTTAGTAGAAATATTCCTATAGCACATTCTAAGTTAGCATTTGGACATAAATTTGATTGAAAATTGAAAAAAATTGTTGAAGTTGCGTGGAAAAATAACTTTTGAAAGTTGAAGTTATGTTTGGACATGCGTTTTATTTAAAGAAAACTTGAAGTTTTGTAAATGGAAGAAAACTTTTTTTCCAAAATCATGATCATATTTCATAAAAAAACAATAATTTCAATTTTTTTTTAATGAAGCCAAAATCTATGGCCAAACGGGAGCTAAGAAACTCAAACAATGAGTATGGGCATCAAGAAACATGCCTACCACAGAGAAGGGGTATTATCACTTTTAGCCCCCGCCAGAAACTATTTACATCTGGTACCTGAAAAAGTGTATAATCATTATATATATATACAAAAAAAATATACAAATTTTATACATTTGTTCGGCTATTATTTTCGCAACGGCTATATAGAGTCATTTTTCCTACGAAGAATAGCATGAATCAGTAGGTTTCAACTAAAAACATTTTCATTTGAATTCTTCTATCGACTAAACTCTTCGCATAAGTAAACTGAAACATATTCTTCTTGCTTATGTGTGCTTTTGGTTGGTGACTGATACAAAGTTATATGGATCTCGTCGCCAGGAAATTCCAATTCTGTTCTTAGTCTATTAATGCTTTTTTATTCGAAATATCATTCATCTCATAGCACTGAGTTCTTGTTTGATAGAGAAGATTGCAACTGATATATAATTTCAACAGGACTCATTGCTAATACAACAACTACAACAACAACAACAGGAGCAGCCCGATGCACTAAGCTCCCGCTATGCGGGGAACGGGAAAAGACCGGACCACAAAGGTCTATTGTACGCAGTCTTACCCTGCATTTCTACAAGAGACTGTTTCCACGGCTCGAACCCGTGACCTCCTGATTACATGGCAGTAACAACAACAAAACCAGTGAAATCCCACAAATGCGATCCCGGAAGGATAGTAGGTAAGCAGACCAATACCAACAACAGTAGCCAGAAAAAATGATAACAACAATATAAGAACTAGAAAAAAATAGACTCATTGCTAATACACTAAAAATATATCAAGCTTTTCTAGACCAAATGTTCCTTTTTTTTTAGCATTACAGATGACATACAAAATAGTATCTGCACATAGTGTTACACATAAGAGAAGATAGTAAAGGTGGGAAGAAATTGACTACAAATATACTTAGTGAAACTTAAAGTTGGTCAAGATGTTGTTGTTTACAGGATCAGCCAAATGATCAAGAAGGTTTTGGTAAGGTCCAACACCAGTAACCAAACCTTGAATAAAATAGCCCAAAATTGCTAACATAGCCAATCTTCCATTCTTAACCTCTTTAAGCTTCAAATCCTTCATAGATTTTTCATCTTTTCCAAATCCAAGAGGGTTAAAGAATGGACCACCTGGGTACGCTGGATCGCCGGAACCACCTAAGCCTTTTTCCAGGCCTAAGAAGTATTGTTTTCCCATTGAACCTGGCTTGGCCCAATCTTGAAATCTCCTGTGTTCAGCAAATCCCATTAGTGCCATTTCCATTACAAACAAAGTGTAATTGTCAGCCCAATAGTTGTATGTTCCAGCTGGTGGGATTACACCAGTTTGGAACCAAGGAATTGCTGTTTCTGGTGGGATAAGACCAGCTTTTCCAAGAATCTCTGGTGCTATGGCTCCTGCTGCACCTAACATGGCGAATCGTCCGTTGATGATTTCACCGTATGCTAACCATTTTGGCTCGATGAAACCTCCGGTTCCTTCGGGGTCTGATAGTCCCAAGGGATCAAATCCATAATCACCAGGAAGACTGTGGATCAACATACAAGTGAGTTCAGCATCTGTTCGATGAGTTTAACTTATATAACACTAACAATGTAAAGAATGGTTACACTATCATGATAGTGTTTTGTCTAGCACTGCTAGCGATTTATGTTGTGTTTCACACTTTAGCATAATATTTGTGTTACTGTTTTTCCATTTATTTGTTGTCTCTCATGTTGCTGATATTATTTTTCGGGTTATGTTGTCACAGATTTATTGTCTCTGAAGCGAGGGTCTACCGAAAACAGCCTCTCTGCCCCCTCTGGGATAGGGGTAAGGTATGCGTACACTTTACCCTCCCCAGACCCCACTGGTGGGATTTTACTGGGTTGTGTTGTTGTTGTTGGTTACACTATCAGGTCGTTCAAAAGATATCTATGGTTACCTATGTTGCTCGGACTCTTCAAAATAGTTTCGTACTCGTGTCCGATCCTCAAAAAATGCACTACTTTTGGAGGATCCGACACGCACCCAATAATAATTTCGGAGAGTCCGAGCAACATAGATGGTGACCCTCAGTAAAAAGTGGGGATTATAATCTTGAAAATAAGGCAGTCTGTCTGATTATAACACGTTAAGGTGATCTAATACCGTAAAAATTCTTTAATCTGGCGGTGTATATACCCTAAAGGCTCATAGATCTTACCTGCCATCCAAGTATGAAAGACTTTGCTTGGAAGCAAACCAGAGAGGCCTATTTGCTCCTTGCTGTAAAATAGGATTAAGTGAATCAATACTTGTGTATAGTAATAAGGTTTTTATCGATTATTTAATCATGCTTATATCCATCAACAATATTATTCAATACAATTTTAAGAATGCAAATTCAGTTAACTAGAATTTTAATATCTGAATTATCCGTTTCTAGTTAAACATCGTCATATAAAATGAAGGACATACGCAGAGGCGAACCTATGTTTGTTACAGTGGGGTCACTGGACCTATATGTGTATATGCGTGGAAAACAATAATATATTTTATTGGGAACCCTTAAGATAAAAAACCAATAGGGCCACTGGCTAAGCAGTGACTGACTTCACGGTTTGAAACTGTGACCTACAGATCACACGAAGACAACTTCACAATTGCTTCATGATTTTCCTTCTTTCCATTTCTAGCTAAACATCGTCATATGAAATGAAGTAAATAAGTACACAATAACGTATTTTACTTGTAACCCTTAAGATAAAAAAATCGGGGACATTGGTTGAGCAGTCCGTTCATGTGCCCCGCCAACTTCAAATTTTGGATTCGTCTCTGGAGAGAAGAGTACTATTTACAAGCGGCGGCGGACGCATGTGGTGGCAAGCGGGTTCAACTGAACTCCCGCTTCACCAAAAAATAATACTGTATATATGTATAAATTACGATTAAATCAGCATAAATTTAGTGTAAATATTTTATTTGAACTCGCTTGACAACTACTATTTTACGACTAAAGTTATGTACTTCTAAGATTGAACCCGCTTACATAAAATCCTGAATCCGTCACTGTTACCTTAACAGGTGGAGTGGAAGCAGCCCTTACAACAAAGGAAGGTTTCTTGGTAGAAGATTGAGAAGATCTTCCTCCAAGAATTTGTCTGGCATTCTCCACTGAAGAAGTAATAGAAGATGAAGAAAGCAATGCTTGTGTTGCCATATTTTCTTTTTGATTGTATTGATGTTAGATTTGCTATTGAAGAATGAGCACCTAATTAAGCTCAACCAAGAATAAACAAAAGGTGGCAAATAAGGGACAAACTAAATGCTACCAAATATTTTGTGGGGCTAAGGGAAAAGTATGAAATTGTGGTGTATATATGAAGAAGATAAAGTTTGGATTTTGTTGACAAATGAAAAAGGAACATGTGGATTCATTACTCAGATAAGAGATATTCTTCACTCCTAGTCACAGAAATGAAATCTCAGATATTCTTGTTGACACATGCCTTCTCCTAGATTCTCCACATGATCAAATCATATTTAATTTATTATTTTTAAGCCTTATATTAGGTGAAAATATTGTTTGACTAAAAAGTATAACTTTCGATTAAACCTTTATATTTATGTAATGATGGGTTAATCCTAGTTAATAATCATATTCTTAAACGTGGATCTTGAAAATACAAATAATATGGGGCTGATCCAGTGGGGGATTAATAATATTGTGCATTAAATACTCCAGAAGTATGAACAATAATGGAGGAGGAACTAGCAATAAATAACAATAGATAGCATTTAAGTAGATAGAGGAAATGATTAACTCAATAATGAATGAATTAGATGATTGTCCTTCTGACAATGATGCGTGACAGATAAATCCGAAAACGTTCGAACTATTCTTGGATCTAATGGAAAGCGTGGAATAATATGAGCAAGAACGTTGATAAAAATCATATTTAATTTACTATTTTAAGCCTTATATTAAGGTGAAAATGTATGTTGCTAGATTAATACTACTATGATTTATTGATAAGAATACTGTCAGATCTCTCAGTAACAGCACCCTTATATAACAACACTTGTCTATAAAAGTCAAGCTTTTTGGGAATCAATTTTATGTTATGTTATAATATGTGTTCTCTGTAACAACACTTCGCCGTAACATCAAAAAATATTTGGAACAAACGAGGCTGTTATAGAGAGGTTTGACCAGTCAGACCTCTTTATAACATCATCCTTATATAACAACACTTCACTGTAAAAGCTAAGTTATTTTAGAACCAAACTTCATGTTCTATTATAATACTATATGTTTTCTATAACAACAATTCACCATAACATCAAAAAATATTCAATACAAACGAGCCTGTTGTAAAGAGGTTTGACGATAGTATGTTAAAATAGGTATCATGTATTCAGATTAAATTTCATAAAAACTCATATAACTATGATTGTTTTTATGAAAGTGACAATAACTTTATTTTGTTATAGAAAAATCACAAGTTACTATACTAGCACAAAACTTACAATGTCGAACATCGCGACGCATCGTAACTTTTTACTCCACATTTTAACTCATTTTTTTATTTTTAATCTAACAAAAATACTGATCAAACTAACATAAAGTAAAGATTTGAATGTCCTTTATCCTTACACTAAAACTTGACTGATATAGAGAAGATTCAATAGTTTATACATAACAAAAAAAAAAGTTACTTCAAACGTAAATCACGTATCAATTGATCAGGCTTTAATTTCCTGTCAGATGTAAGATTAAACGTCACGTTCTTAATCACCATAATCTGCATCGCTGGTTAAAATCCGGGAAAGGGTCGGACTCTACGGTACGCAACCTTATCCTACGTTTCTACAAGAGGTTATTTTCACGTCTTGAACCTGTGACCTCATGGTCACATAAAAATTAACTTAATTTCAAATTCAAAAGCTAGGTCCTCATTTTGAAAGTTTTCATCCTCTGTTAAAAGTCTATACTTGAAAGACAAGATTATTTCTGAGGAATCAACTAAATTGATCAAGAAATAATGCAGTGTTACCTATTGTATTGTACCGTATTATTACTTTAAATACGATGTTTGTTTTGATTGTTACTTAAATTTTATTGTATCGTATTGTTAAATCCGCCGGCGAAATGTGTCACTTTATGTAACAACCAATTTGGTGTGGTCGCATCGTTACCTTGTCTTTTTCTCATATCACACCCATCATTTATCAAAAATAATTTTATTTTATCATTTACACTACTTTTCTATATAATAATTTTACCCGTATCATAATTTTCTTTATAATATTGGCAAGTCTATTCTTCATATTATTGGTGTGTCATATCATGAAACAACATCAAACCATGCAATCTATCCAAACATTCTATTTATCAAACGATACATTACAATACGATACGATACGATACGATACAATACGATATAGTAACAACCATCCAACTATATATCGATGAACTAGGTTTCAAGTCCAAATTAGGATTAATTGCATGAAACTATAAATGCTTTGCATCTATTCTTCTTTACTTTAAATTCAGTATTTAAAGGATTAATTATAGTTAAATTATATTTAGGCTAGTCATTAATCTATTACAACCATTACTATGATATTTTCCAATTTGGGTTAAATATACAAAGTTTTTTGTTGGCTATGTAATTTTTTTTCTTTTAAAGAATCTAGATGAGAAATAAGATCCACTAGGGAGAAAATCTCAGATTATTTACATCTGGTAGCCGCTTTATGCCTTATATTTTAGATTTACCATAATTTAAAAATATGTTGTAAATCTAGCCACCATTGGCTACACAACATGCGACTTCTACTTCCTATTATTATTTTTCTGCATCTTCTTCATCCATCCTCTCATTTTCTTCATGTATCGTCGTCGTCATTTGCTTTTTTTAATTTTGATTTAAAATTTGACACAAGTACTAGATTGAAATTTAGACCACAGGTGTAACAATTCAAACTTGAGATTTCTTGTCTGAAGTTAACCTATGGTACTTTGACCTAAAGTTTACTTTTTAGCTAAAGTTGCACTAATTTTTAATTGGTGAACATAAATTTTAAGAGCAACCTTAAAAAAGTGGCTATCTGTGCAAATGGCTCAAAATAATCTTGGTAAAAATAAGAAAATTTTACCTTCTATAGCAAAGGTTATATCTTATTTATTATAAATAAATACCCTTCTAAAAAATTATCTCTTATAGTTACCTTTTAATTTTTATAACAAAATATTTATTTATGGTCACTTCCTACCTTTAAGCATTAAATATGTTGCGTATTATTTTTCTCTCTCCTTCTTTCTTTTTTTCTCTCACAAAATTACCGTATATGAAGTAAACTTCTCTCTCCGAGATCTCTCTCCATTTTCTCTATGTCAGAACGTCATTCTCTTCCCCATTCTCTCTATCAACGATTCTCCATTGATTCATCTCCATTATCTCTCTCAATTATTTAGCCAAGCTCGTGGAAATTACTGGCGGACGGCTTGCAGGGGCGTACGCAGGAATTTTTGTAAGCGGTGTCAAAATTTATAGAACAACTGGAATATAACTTTGATTATCATACTTTTAGAAAGAAAAAAAAAACCTTTAGTCTATTGGTTTTGTTGAGTTTAAGTTAAAAAATTTATGAGTTCAATTTTACTTCATCACAATTTTTAACTACAAAGGCTCTTTCAAATATTTGCAAAAGAAAAATGTGCTAGTTGAGGTTTGAACCTTTGACATCTTATAACAGAATCAAGCACATAACCAACACAACAAAACACAATTTATATCAAGTGGTGTCATTTTTTCCTTTATCCATTTTCATAAAGTATTAATACATATATTTAGAAAAAAAATCGACAAAGCGGTGTCGCGTGACACCGCTTCAGTAGGCGTGCATCCGCCCCTGAGGACTTGACAAACCATTGTCGAGATCAAGCCTCATTGGCGATGTAGCTTTGGCATAATTTATACCACCGAAGCCATTTATTCCGTCAAAATGTCCAAATGCAGGATTTGTTATAAGGGAAGTCATTGATCCTTCCAAGGATGATAAAGGCCCCAAAAGTCTCAAACTTTTCAAAGCATAAATGAGAAATTCACTACTTGGACGATTCAGAGGGTGTCGGTACCAGCAGCGACGCCCCACATGGCAGCGACCTGGATGTCGGTGGAATGGGGACGGAGTTTGGTGCTGAGAATCTTGAAGATTCTGTTACCTTTTTTTTCCATTGTATTTTAATGCATCGTGTTGTATTCCAAGTATTTCATTGTATTCACTGTCTTTTTGTTCATTGTATTTCAATGTATCTCGTTATATTTTATTTATTTAATTGTATTCACAGTCTCGCTGTATTCCATGAATGTATTCATATATTTTTTTAAATAATATAATTTATTTATTCAGATGTATATATGTATTCATATGTTTTTGCACTATAGATGACTTGCTATACTTCATACATTCAATGTATTTTTATGTATTTAACTGTATTCAATGTAATTATATAGTTTCAATATATAAATCTATTTGTAAAAATACCACTAAAAAATATTTCAGTAAAGATACCACTAAAAAAGGAAATGATGGATTGAATCTCTGAAGATTGCTCTGTTTTTTTTGGATGTTTTTCGGTTGAGACTTTTCTATAACTGGAAATGCAAATATTGTGTGTTGTAATTGAGTTTGTTGAGTTATATTAGGAGACTATCGCGTTAATTGATTTACTTACCGTTTTAAAACAGCTTAAAACCTTCTTTTTTTGCAAATTTCGTTACTGTATTCACGAATGCAGCTCGCGAATACAATCCAATACATTCTCTACTTAGCTGGACTCCCCTGTTTTTCGTCGTGTTTTGCTTGTATTCATGAATACAGTTAGCAAAAATACATCGAATACAGTCTATAACAACTGAAAACATAGTTATAGGAAGTAATTTAGTAAATGGTAGCTATAACAAGCTAATAATCACTAAAACATAGTGGTTTCTGAAAATTTCTCAAAAATGAAACCATATAGCCAACTCTAAAGAGCTGCTATTTAGGAATTAACTAGTGCGTCCTGAATTTCAGTTTTTAAGTACAAAAATTGTCTGAATTATCTGAAGTTAAGATTTTTAGTTTAAAATTTTAGGACAATTCATCTGGTGGCTAATTTCTAAATAGCTTCCCTGAATAATGGCTATGTATGCATTTGCCTCACATTCTTCAATGAGATCCGACCCGTTTTAAGTTTACTCTGAACACTACGAAAAGGATCCAACGACCACTTACAATCGGGTCGAAACACAAATGATGTTACGATTACTGAAGCACGGAAGAATTCCGGCGAGTGATCTCTCCCGCCGGTGGATGAGCAGCAGCTGTAGTAGGAAAACTACGGTAATGAGCTTCGGTGATGGAAGCCACGGGGCGTTGGGCTTGCCGTCGTCTATCATTGGTATGGGCTCCGACGCTTACGAGCCCACTCCTATTCCGGGCCTTCCGCCCGATGTTGTTACCATCGCCGCCGGTCACTTCCACTCCCTCGCCGTTACTTCTGAGGGTCATGTTTGGGCTTGGGGTCGTAACAATGAAGGGCAGCTTGGCCGTGATCCTCTTTCTCCAAGGTTGAGATTATATTTTAGATTATATCAATCAATCAAATATGCCTCAATCCCAAATTAGTTGGTCGAATACATATATCCTCTGTATCTATTCAGCTTTATTAAGGAGTTCTCTCAAAATTCCTTATCTTTTATGCACCGACGGTATAAAAAATATTTACACAATCAGGTTACTTAAAATGTAATTGTAGCTAATTCTATTTAATAGCATTGATGGGTAGCCTAAAATAAATGGTAACTAACTTGCTATAACATGTTAAATTTCACTGATAGTGTGAAAAATTCATTACAATCAATGTAAAAATTCTATTGATACATGTGTTTGTATATGTATATATACTGATTGGTGACCCTGTTATTTTTCATTGTGGCTTGATACGAGAAACTATGAGAAAATTGAGAGTGTTTATGTGCCAATATGCTTGGTTTCTCTATGTATTTGGTGCTCCCTGCGTTCTGAATTATGTGATGTTGTTTGACTGGATACGGAATTTAAGAAAGAAAGAGAACATTTTTTGAAACTTGTGATATAACATAAATAATAGACATTTGTATAGCTATAAATCATCTCATTATCGCATAAACACGGGGATAGAGGGAGTAGTATATGGTTGTAGAAGATTGTTTATTTCATTATATCAATTAACCGACTCTATGTTGACAAAAAAGTAGTTGTAGTTGGGTACATGAAGCCTCTATATTTATTCGACTTTATTCAAGGGATATGCCTCCATGAATTTTGATGTTGAGCGAATTGTTAAACCACTTTTAAATTCATCATTGAGATATCGCAATCTTTTCAGAGATATTAGTCATTAAACTCTGATCTGGTAATATCTTGTTTATGACAATGCAAGTAACTGGTAAGAGGTGTTTAAGCTGAAGATTAGTATATCTTAATGTACTTCCTGATGGCCTTTTCTCTTCGAATTTATGTAGTCTACGTTTATGTTCCACGTCAGCGATGAGGAAATATCATTAAATATCATCATAACCGAGTCTTAAAAGCGGAGGGCTTTTTTGTAACAGATGAAAGACAGCTTCGGACAGGAGGCTATCCATCTATGAGTTTCGAGGTCATGTGAGAGTTCTTATTCTTATTGACTACATGATTTGGAATACCTACAGAAGGGTTATCTTCCAAGGCAATTAACTTGCATTTATGTCAGTGGAAAACTCTGAGGATTTGCTTCTTCTTATATCTAGATGACTACTAATATCTTAGTGTGCCAAAATGATGATCCTGACAGTCTGATGTATGGAAACCACTAAATTCTTTAGAACTTTGTCTACAAAGAATAGTAACAGCAATGGACAAGTTGTTTGGTTAACCAGACAACAGCTTATTCCTTAAGGGGTCGTTTGGTACAAGGGATGAGGATAATAATCCCGGGATAGAATTTGCGATTGTATTTATCCCATGTTTGGTTATCGGTATTAGCTAATCCCTAGATAAGTTTTACACTAAAATGACGGAATTAGCATCCCATATAGAAGGTGGGATAGCTAATCCCATGGGATATCCTTGTTTATCCCACCGTTGTATCAAACAACCCCTAAGGTCATCGTACCTGTAAAAAGAATTCCATGATTCGAGAATAAAATATCGTCACTGCACCCAAAATAGAGTTTAGTACTCTCAAATGTTTTTTTCTTTCTTCCTTTAGATTGAGTTGTGCTAGAGTTCTTATATCAATTTGTTTGTCTTATGAATGTCCATGAAAATGTTGCGTTCTTTTCATTTTTCTGAATTAAAAATGTTGTAGAATTTGCTTTCTTGACACTGAGCCCCTCTTTGTGCGTGGTGTAGGCAGATGATTGACTTTTTGTCTAATTGCATACTTTGTGTATTCCTGAAGAAATTTCGTCTTCTATATTTTTCTCCTTTTACTTAGTGCCGTGTGGGAGTGGGGAGTTGTCGGGTGTTTGTATCGCTAACATGGAGATCCTGTTTCCCAATCTTGTACAGAGAATCATGGAGCGACCCAAAAATAGTAGAAGGATTAAATAAAGTAAAGGTTCAAGCTGCATTCGCATCAGGTGCCATTTCTGCTGCCATTGGGGACGATGGGTCTCTGTGGGTTTGGGGAAGTTCCAAGCGTGGACAGCTTGGTCTTGGTAAAGGAATCACGAACGCTGCCTTACCTTCCAAAGTTGAAACACTTTCTGGAGAAGAGATAGTTAAGGTGGTCATTCAATCATGCTTAAGGTAGAAGAAGTTCTACTTGTCAAAAAGATAGGTGGAAAAAGTTAAACTGGAAACACATAATGATATGATGTGCAACAATAATAACCAAGTAGACGGCTAATATTATTCAAATGCTTAAAAGTTATTTTTTGTAGGTGTAGGCTTGTTTTCAAATTGTTTGGTGTTGGCAGGTCTCATTAGGCTGGGGGCATGCTCTTGCATTGGCTAAAAATGGGAATTTGTTTGGCTGGGGATATTATTCAGATGGTAGAATAGGCAATATAGGAAGAGAGTTGGAGATCTCTCCACTGGAATCAAACAGTACTAAACTAAGTTCAGGAGAAGAATCTTCTGCAATTGAAGCTGCTGAGAAGTCAGTCATGGAAGCCATCGAGAAGGAAAAGGACATGCCTATAATTTGGGAGCCCGGTTCAGTTGAGGAGTTACATGGGTTAAAAGTTGCAGATGTGGCTTGCGGACTCGACCACTCTTTAGTCCTTTGCTGTAAGTCACATTATTTGATGTCTATATACTTGAAATGTGCATGAATATGTGGTGATGGTGGTTTTTATTTTCTAATTTTAGGTGATGGGGCATTATTTAGTGGTGGAAGCAATGTTTATGGCCAGTTAGGAAGACTCAATAAAAACTTGGGGATGCAACCAGTTGATATACAATTCCGTCCTCTCTCTATAGCTTCAGGTTTAGGGCATTCTTTGGCAGTTTGTCATGGTGCTTCATCCGAAACAACAGAAGATGCAACAAGTGTTGTATCTTGGGGATGGAACCGAAGTTCTCAACTCGGGAGAGAAGGTCCAGAGGACATTCCTCAGGTTGTAGAGGGGCTGGGTGGCGAGACGCCTATTTCTGTGTCAGGAGGACGTGCACATTCCCTTGCTCTCACAGCTAAGAAAGAGGTTTGGGCTTGGGGCTGCGGGAAGAATGGAAGGCTTGGGTTGGGAAGCTCTGCTGATGAAGTGGAACCTATGTTGGTTGAATATTTGGAAGGTTGTGAAGTAATTCAAGCTGTTGCAGGGTTGGATCATAGTCTTGTTCTGGTTGCTGAGTAATGCAGTGAGAATATGAAGTACATATTTGTAATTTTTCCTAAAATTTCTTACTTGGGTTAGTTTTTGCTTCACTTGCTCTACTTCAATAAATGGTAGAACTGTTTTGTTATCTGAAATAAATCCATCAATACAACAATACACAGTGTAATTTCACAAGTGGAGTCTGGGGAGGGTACGCAGACCTTACCCCTACTTTATGTAGGTAGAGAGGTGATTTCTGATAAAAAGATAAATCCATCAATCTGAAGATTTATTTTAAAAATTTATAAGTGCCATCAGATGGAAAAAAATTTTGCTTCCAAAAATAAAGAAGTAATGCATGGGAAGTTGTTCTCAAATATTAGTGTGTTTTGCCCTTGAATGGGGGAAAGCATCCTGCTAATGAAGATAGAGAGTATGATCCTACAAAACAGGTGCTTCATCTTCATCATCCCTCGGACCGGTTGATGAGATTTTGGACAATTGATATGAGCGAACGTTTGGAATCATGAAACTGTCTGTATTAGCTCGTCTCGAGTGCCTCTGTACTGGTTCGTTCCTAGTGCCTTTGAACGAACTAAAAGGCCTCTCTTCAACTCTCTAGGTTCAAAAGTTTGCAGGGCTATCATCTAACTGTTTCTCATCTTCTATATCCACCTCCAAGATTTCCTGAAAAGCCAATGGAAAAAAATCAATGAATAAAGCAAGGGAAAAAGGGCATTTCGATGCACGTAGCATCTCGTGTTCGCGCAAGGTTCGAGGAAGGGTCGCACCCAAGGTGTGTGATATAGGCAGCCTATGCTGATGCAAGCATCAGTAGCTAATCTCACAGCTCGAACCCGTACACGAAGACAGACAAGTTTACCATTGCTCCGTACCTAAACACCAGTAATAGAGGAAATTAACACTGATAATGTCATTAAATGCTTACTGGAATTCTTTGCTTCAAGTAATTGCCAAGTCTAGCTACAACAGTAGAACGTTTATGCCAAAACTTGCCACTTAGTCTAAGCTTCACATAAGGTCCATCCACTTCTGCTAGTTCTGCTTTCCCTGTACATTTTTATTTCCTCTCGTTAATACAAAAAGGGAGACTAATTTAAATTCAATTATTCCATTGATGAGAAATAGTCACCTGTTATCCCAACTGAAGTATCAAAAAGTTGTGCCAACTGCACAACCCAAAAAAAATGGAACAAATAAATAGAGAGAAATTAAAAAATAGCCAGATTTACAAGTGGTCATTCAAAAATAGTTAGGGATTCAAAAGTAATCGAAATTTAGCCACTTTTCATGTAAAGATAAATCTGAACGAAAACACTATTCAAAATCCGGAAAATACTCCAGCATAATATACTGGAACTCTAGTATATAGTATAATATACTGGAGTTCCAGTATAATATATATCGGTCCAGCATAATATGCTGGAAGACATACACAGGTTCTCCAATCTCCACTATATTATATCGGAACTTTCCACGTGTTGGAGTTCCAACATAATATGCTGGAAGTTCATACACAGGTGCACCGATCTCCAATATATTTTGCTGGAACTTTTCGTGTTGCAGTAAAATAGTAGTTATTTTTCAATATCTTTGTAAACGTGGCTATTTTTGAATGACCAGTCCGGAAACTGGTTAGCCCTTTCTATTTTTACAAATAAATACAAGTAAAGAAACTAATAAAACCGAAAAGAAATGATCTTATATATCCAGTTCAATAATCAAAGAAAACTAATGATATATCATCCAAACTGTGGCCCAACAGTCAATGAATAGCAGATTAGGATCTAAATATTGTAATGACGAAAAATTTAAGTGATTTATTTCTATCTGTCTAAGTTGAGTTATATGTTACATGTCTTCGTGCAGCGACGGAGCTAGGATTTCAAGGTAGCGCCGTAGCAGGGCACATGAGCGGACTGAGTGCCCCATCAGGCTTTTGATCTAAAGGATTTCAAGCAAAATATATGACCGTTGCCAATATATATGCACATATATATATATATTTAAAAAATTTGCCGACATTATCGAGTTCGATGACCCCTCTTCTCTGCACATAGGTCCTGCACATAGGTCCGCCTTTGTCCTCATGGGAGGTAGTACGTAGCTGGTGAAATAGGTCGAGGAGCACGCAGCCCAGTGCACTAAGCTTCCGCTAGACGCGGGAAAAGGCCGGACCACAAGGGTCTATCATACGCAGTCTTACCTGCATTTGAGGCGAGGAGCACGCAAGGTTTATTAAGAAGAAAAAAAGAGAGAGAGAGAGAAAATTAATAATTTACCTCAGCCTTAGCATCTTGTAAGACTTGATTGATGTTTTCTTCAGTCAAATCAAGAGGTGAAAGTGAAGCTGATAATATATGCCTTCTTTTACTTAGTCTTGATGATATTTTTTGACTTTTTACCCTTTTTATGGTTCCATTTAGCTTTGAGCCAGATAGTGTCTGAAAATTTTGTAGTAAAAGCGAAGCAGAAGTGAATTTAGGTGGTGTTGAAGTTAAGTGTTGTAAATGGCAATGGTGAAGTTTTAGTGCCATTTTTTCTCTTCTTTTCCTTTCCTTTCCTTTTTGCAGTTTGTTATCCCTTCTTTTTCTTTCACATTGAATTTGTGGCTACTAGTTATTGACTTAAGAAAAGCCTTTTCCCAACCACAAAAAAATAAAAAATAAAAAATAAAGTTTTCTTATCCTTGCAAATTGCCAAAAGATGTTTGTCTCTTTTACAAAATTAGTTCAGCATTGTCTGTATTACGGATGGCAAATGGGTGGGTCGGGTCGGATATGAGTGAGTGATTAAAAAACGGATAAATTATCTGACTCGACCCATATTTAATACAGATAAAAAAACAGGCTATCCGGCGGATAATATGGTTATCCATATTATTTATGACTCGTTGAATATGATCACTCTTGGGAGAATTCTTAATCTCTCAATCTTGAGGAATCCCCAATTTGAGGCTTCACAAATGTAAAAGTTTAGTTATCCTTTGGTTATCCATTTTCTAAATGGACAATATGAATTTTATCCATATTCAACCCGTTTCTAAAATATTCATTATCCAACTCATTTTTAATGGATAATATGGATGAATAACTATTTTTTTTAACCATTTTGTCACCTTTAGTCTATATATTTATGGGATTAGGCTGCGAACAGGCCTCGGGTAAATTAATATCATTTTGTGTAAATATACGGTGTGAGTAAATTTTTCGTTGACCATGTGCCCAAAATTAATAAGTTTTCTCCTCCTCCCTTTCTTTCAATGTTCATGTTCAATGGCTTACTTACTCAAATAAAATCTTTAAAAAATAATACTCATTATTTTTCACAGTTGAATTACTCAATTTAAGCAAAAATATGACACAAAACTTCGGGCTTGTTACAACCATCAAACAGTCAATCCAAATACAGCATATGTTTAAAATGTGTCGAAAACAGCACCCTAGGGTTTGGCCTAGGGGTTAAAGTGGGTTAAAACCACGGAAATCAAAAGTTCAAATTCCGGAAAAGGCAAAAAGGTTTGATGGCTTTTTTCTCCATATGCTTACATGTGCTTGTGGGCGAGAGCGGGTAATAGTCCTAACATTTTGAATGAGTAATGGTCGGTAGCTACAGGTGAATCAAGACATTCCCGGGGGCGGATGCAGCATAGGAGTGTCGTGTTCAACTAAACCCAATACTTTCAAAGGGGAGCATATATTTAGGTGTAAAAATCCATCAAAACTACAAAATTTAGTAAATATAAACCCATAACTTTAAAAATACAATGGGTTCAATGCTAAGAATATTACAGGTCGAACGCATCGAGTTCAAATCTTAAATCCGCCTTTGGACATACCAGTTAGCTCTTTAGCTTGAACTTGATCATATCACCTTCTATAAGGCTTGAGGTGATAATTTTCGAATTCTGAACCAAAAGTTATTGTTTCCTCATCAAGCCTTTTCTTTAACCTTCTCCAGGTTCTCAACATATTGGATTGTATTAAGCCTCTATAAAGTGTCTCAAAGGTCACCTTGTGCGGCAAAAATCCTTTTTCTATCATTTCCATAAAGAATTCACAGGCAGTTTTCCATTTTTGTTTCTCGCAAAATCCATGAACCAATAATGTATATGAATCCAAATCAGGCCCTGCTCCAGACGCATTCATATCGTCCCAAATATCTCTGGCCAGCCCTATTCGACCCAATTTCAATAACATCCCTAACAATATATTATACGTACTCACATTAGGCGGGCAGAGGGAACCCTGCTTCATTTTCTCGTATAACCTCAATGCACCATCGACGTCCTTCCTCCCTTTGTACTCTTTAAAGAAGCAATTGTAAGTTGCGGATGTGGGAGTCACTCCATTAGAAACCATTTGCTCGAGTAAAAGCTCAGCATCTTCAATCCTACCACAAGAGCAGAGGCACTTGATGACTGAGCTATATGTCACAATATTCGGGCATATACCTTTGCGTCTCATAATCCTTAATTTATCAAGTAATAACTCCGGCTTATGAGCCCGGCTATAGACATGAAGGAGTACAGAATAGCTGGTCACATCCGGTTCCACACCTCGTTCAGTCATTTCATCAAACACCTTCTCTGCTTCCCTAATTACCTGCTCAAACCTTCCCTCAGGATGCAAACTCGCTCTCCTGCAAATCCCATTCAACAACACATTGTAACTAACCACATTCGGATGAATTCCCTTCTCCAACATCTCTCCTAGAAACCTCCTAGCCATATCTATATTCTTCACCTTACACCAACCATATATGAGAATGGTATAAATCTTACAATTGAGCTCCAACCTCCACTTCTCCTTGTTAAAAACTTCAGTAGCCACTTTAACATATCCATATTTACAAAGGGTATCAAGAAGATAACAAAAATACGATCTCCACACTTGCTCTTCACTTTCTTCATCAATAAATATATGCATTTCACTGAATGCCCGAATAGCTTGACGGGTCAAACCAGCAGAAATAAGCCTACGGATTAACAAATAGAAAGTAGTGAAATTAGGTTTAATGCATTTCTGTTCCATTAAGATAATAATCTGCCACGCAACATCGAACTGGTGGACTTTGCATAAAATGTCGATGAGGAGATTCAAAGTATTGGAGTCCAGGGAGTAAGTGGGATGTGACTGGCAATATTGGAAAAAGGAGAGAGCAATTTTGGAAGAGTTTTTTAGGCGGAGAAGGGTTTGATGAACAAGGAAAGGAGTGAGAGAAATTCCGTGGAGCTGAAGAGAAGATTCCATGGCGTGAAATGGATTGTGGTGTTGGACGAGCAGTTGGGAAATCAAGTCGGCGTCGTTTGAGGGTTCCAATTGCGGCAGTGACGGCGGCCGTCGATTTACTTCTGAATAACACAAGAAGCGGTGGAAATGGAGACAAGTGAATAGGGTTTTCGTTTTCGTTTTCGTGTTGGAGAAGAAGAGAGAACGAGCTTGTTTCATTTTTGATCGCTGTAAAATCAACTGAGGGATACTGTGAGGTTCCAAATGGAGAAGAAGAGAGAATGGGCCCGCATTTGCAAAGTTATGGAAAAATAGTCATTATTATATTGCAATACGAAAAATTCCAGCATAATATACTCGATATTTGTGCACTTGAATTTCCAGCATATTATGCTGAACTCCAGCACACAGGAAAGTTTCAGCCTAATATAGTGGAGATTTGTGCACTTGTGTATAAACTTCCAGCATATTACGCAACTTCAGTACACAAAAAGTTTCAACATAATATACTGAAGATTGGAGCATATGAGTATCAACTTGCACCATATTATGTTGGACCAATATATTATGATGGAGTTCCAGTATATTTTATACTGGAACTGCATCAAATATACTGGAGTTCCAGCATAATATACTGAACTTCCAATATATTATGCTGAAAGTTCACATGTAAAAAATTCGAACTCCAGTTATGCTGGAATATTTTCAGATTTTGAACATTGTTTTCGTTCAGATTTATCTTTTACATGAAAAGTGGCTTAATTTCGATTACATTTAAAACTGTGAGTATTTTTCAATTACCACTTGTAAATCTGACTGTTTTTGAATTTCACCCTTTTTACTTGAATACAATATTAGATTTATAACTTGCCACGGTTCGAACGCGCAACTTATGTTTAACCTATACATCACGTGTTGTAATTTTACCACGGGATCAAAGTCGTAGGCCTCTATTATGAAATTAAATTTGAGCTTAATTACCTTATATTCAGATTTCAGGGGCGGATATATAACCTCAATCATGGGATATGTGAACCCGTGAACTAGGTATTTTATGTACTTACTTTTTTAAAACTAGTCTAATATAATCTGTTGGCATACATGCTCCAAAGATAATGAATAGTGCACTAAGTTGAATATTGGGTTATTTTGTCACGAGGGACATGGATCGATTTTCACTTACTATTTTTTTTCTATTTTTTTTAGTAGTGTATCCATATTCAAGAAATCCTAAAAACTTGCTTAGGGGTATATCATACTTTCTCTGGCCTACTTTATTTGATTTTTTTGAATATTTTTACACATAATAAGGATTCCAATTTCTAACATTAATTAACAATTGATCATATCAACTTTTATTTTAGAATTTTTTCTCGAATAAATCATGAATTTGTTCATTGAAATATAAAATATGCTTAAATTCTTTACTACGAGGGTAACTTTGAGAAAAAAGGAGTTAACTCCTTCTTGATAACTGAAAAAAATCAAATATTGTAGTCACAAAAAAAATCAAAATTACAGTGGATGACTGAGGAAGTATACTAAATTTTTATTCGAAAACATATCAGTTTTATTTCCATCTATTTTCTATCATAGAGCCCATTTGGATTAGCTGATTTAGCTGATAAGCATTAGGTGTTGAAAAACACTTTTTAGTGTTGAAACTGATTTATTAAATAAGCAGTTACGTGTTTAGATACAAATGCTGAAATTGATAATAAGTTGTTGCAGTATTTGGTAAAAAAATGTTAATAAGCTCTTTTTCTGTTAAAATGACTTAAATAACCTTAGAACTATTTACACTTACAAGGGCGTAATTTTTTCAAACTTTTAGATTCCAAATCGATCATAATATAAAATATTGTATTTGTCATTTTATTGTAATACAACTGTGTTTAGATAAGATAACTTTTATGATAAATATAATTTATTTTGTGATAAGCATATAATCATAAGTTATAATAATTAATAAATTGATAAAACTTTCTCAGTAAAAAATAAACCTAAATAGGACAAAACATTTGAAGAAAACAAATATTAATACACCAATAATTTGATATGTCTTCATTCATTACATACAGTTGAAACATTAATACACAATCACATAGATATAAATATGCAAAGCAATAGAAAATTTGATTATCTTAAATAGTCAATGATAACTGCATACCTGAAGGGGGGGGGGGGGGGGGGGGGGGGTTGGTGAAAAAAAAACTTAGGGGGCGGGGAGTCGGGGGAGAGGTTTTTGTTTAAAAAAAAT
>ML271586.1:115028-163546 GCA_005239495.1 Nicotiana undulata | reverse complement strand
TTCAAGTCTACGATTCTCATTGATTAATTATTAATTATTATAACTTATGATTATATGCTTATCATAAAATAAATTATATTTATCATAAAAATTATCTTATCTAAGCACGGTTGTATTTAAAATAAAATGACAAATAGAATATTTTGTATTTGAATCGATCTGGAACCTAAAATTTTGAAGAAATTACGTCTTTATAAGTGTAAACAGTTCTAAGGTTATTTGAGTTATTTTAACATAAAAAGAGCTTATCAACACTTTTTAATCAAATACTGCAGCAACTTATTATCAATTTCAGCACTTGTATCCAAACACGTAACTGCTTATTTATTAAATCAGTTTCAGCACTTAAAAATTCTTTTCAGCCCCTAATGCTTATCAACTACTTCAAATCAGCTAATCCAAACGGGTTCTTAGTCAAACACCACGTATTCTTTCCCAAGAAGAAAATATACCGAGTGCAACAAATTATAGCAGTTCTCTGCCATATCTCCAAGAAACAAAGATTTATTTCTTTGATATTCTCCATAAATGTATTAATTGGAGGATCTAAAGAGCAAACTGGCTCTTGTTGTCATTATGGATAAAAAGATTTCTATATATGTTCTCCATAATGCATAGTTATACCAATGATGAGGTTGCCTTAATTTGTTACATAGAAATGTGTGACAAATTTTGATATGCATTAAATATCAAACTACCCAACTTCTTATCTAAGTTCATTATTAATAAGTAGGGGTATCTCTCTTGAATTTTCCACTTTCTCCCATTGTCATTTCTCTAGTCTAAGTGTGGACGGGGCGGAGCTAGAGTATTAGTTACGGACGATTTTGATTCTGTAATGGGGTCACCACAAGGCCTAGAGGATGAGAATGGAAGCAACAGCAGCATGCAAAGAGTTGAGACAATGCTGAGACTGCTGCCCATGGCACTATGTGTTGCGGCTCTTGTAATCATGCTCAAGAACTCCCAAACCAATGACTTTGGTTCCCTTTCTTACTCTGATCTAGGAATCTTCAGGTAACTATTTCCCTATAATTTTAAGTGTTTTATTGGGCTATCCGGTGCACTAAGGTCCCGTTATGTGCGGGATCCGGAAAGGACCGGACCAGAAAGGTCTATCGTACGCAGTTCTACCCTGCATTTCTGCTAGAGGCTGTTTCCACGCCTCGAACCCGTGACATTCTGATCATATGACAACAACTTTACCAGTTACGCCAAGACAATATGTAGCCGTCTTAGTTTTACTGGAAAATTATGTTGTGTAACTAGATCAATTTTTTTTAATGTATATATGTTATATGTGGGATCGAATTAGCTTATTCATGTGTTTATTTCTTTATATTTTGACACCCCTTAGTATATTCTTGGTTGCGCCACTAATGATAGAATTAGTGATTATACTGGCAAACTTGGTAATTTAGTTAATAAATTATTATTAAAGGTTAAGCTACATGATCATGTAAATAAATCTTTATACTGTGAGTGTATACACGTATATTATCTATTCCTCATCTGTATATGTAAAATTATCTTATTTTCTAAATGTTCATATACTTTCTTGAGATAGCTATTAGCTCTTTTTCATGTTCTATATATCCCTAGGGAAATTCTTTTTTGTTATAAAAAAGTCTGAAAATTGGCAAAAATTGAACAGGTGGTTGATTTTTAGGGGCAGGTGCTATGATTTGAACTTTATGAGTTTTAATTAAATTCTAAGATAGCGACATAAAGTGTTATTAATTGGGTTCGGAATTTTGTTTTTGTACATATTTAGTAAAATTCTTAATACAAATATAGAGTCAGGACAAAAGCTACTGAGTTCGACCGAACCTGTACTTCAGCCTCTAGCTCCGACCCTGAATGCTATGAGGTTGAAATGTTTGCATCTGCTGCAGGTACCTAGTACATGCAAATGGAATTTGTGCAGCTTATTCCCTTCTATCAGCTATAGTAGTAGCCGTTCCTCGTCCTACAACTATGCCTAAAGCCTGGACATTCTTCCTCCTTGATCAGGTTCTACGTCGATCTTATTTAAGTTTTAAAAAGCGTTCTTATATATACTGACAGTGTAAAAAAAATTATGTGTAGATCTTGACATACGTAATATTGGCTGCTGGAGCTGCATCGACAGAGGTGATTTATTTGGCGTATAAAGGCGATACGGCTGTTACATGGAGTGAAACATGCGGTTCATTCGGAGGTTTCTGCAGAAAGGCAACAGAATCTGTGGCCATTACATTTGTTGTAGGCTTTTGTTATGTCGGGATTTCTCTGCTTTCATCTTACAGACTTTTCAGCAAATATGATGCACCAATTGGGGACTATAAGAATAAGGGAGGAATTGAAATAGCTACTTATTGAGATGAATATTGGATTGACTATGTATCAAGAAATCCATTGTATTGATAGCTAAATGAGTACCGTCTCTAATTTTTGGTTGCACTGTCCCAAGTATACTGCAGAATGTAATAAACATTGACCTAAACATGTTGTTTCAATTCAATAACATTTGTCATCCTCTCTATTTGTTTGATTTATTAAACCAGAGAGGGGTCTCACACCAAGAGGTGTGATGTAGACAACCTACCCTAGTGCAAGTGCTTCTAGGGTTCGAAACCTTAACTTATAAGTCACACAGAGACAGCGGTACCCCACCCTAAGAGGTGTGATATAAACAACCTACCATAATGCAAACATTAGTGGCTGCTTGTACATCTCGCACCCATAACCCATAGGTCACACGAAAACAAATTTACCGCTACTCCATCGCTGCATATGGGTGCTCCCCAAAAGCTATTTGTTACCAAGCGGTAAACTATATTAACTCGGCATATTTCAAATCAGATTCTATAAGCTATGGGCCTTAAACCTCTCTATAACAGCCTCCATATATAGCAAGACTTAACTATAAAAATCAAGCTTTTCCAAAACAAATTTTCATGTTATATTAGAATATATGCTCTTTATAACAGCACTTCACTATAACATCCAAAAATATTCAGAACAAACGAGGTTGTTATAGAGAACTTTGACTGTATTTACAACCAAGTTTATCTTAGCAAATAATGTATATCACGTTGTGTTTCAATTTCAAGTAAACAAGCATCAGTTATACGTATTATCACATAATCTAATATTACATAAAATAAAAAGGCACTAGAAATTCTCTATAATATCTAATTCACGAGAGAATTTACTTATGGGAAGACAAGAGAAAGGGAGAGATGAAACAGATCTTTACTGAAACTTCTGCTATGTATATATGTAGCTTTAGTGAAAAGTAGTACCAGTACAAAAAAGCATATACTAAAACTTACTTGAGAGTGCAAACTTACCAATATGCAAATAAAATGAAAAATCACATTCAGAAGGAAACACAAACTTACGAAGGTTTTAATATACCAAATGTAGCACAAGATCTTGTTTTAAATTTGAGCTTTCCACGTGACACAACAGTGAGTTTACATTGAACTTGCCAATGCACCCACAAAGAAAGCCCATGCTAAAAGGTTGCAACACAAAACGGCCACACGAGAAGAGCATATTGTTTTATCATTGCTAATAGCTATTACATGCTAACTTTGTACTTCCATAGGAAAAGGACTCGCTGCTTGACACTGAGTTGGTTTCAAGTATCACCGAGCTTCATACTGCACAACTGCACCAAAACACTGTAGCTTTAGCACACAGTAATGCATGTGGAAATGAAGAAGGCTTAAGAAGAAGAAGCACAGAGAATAAAGCTGTAGGTTGGCTTGGATCCTAATCGCAAGAAAGTGGAGAAATGTTTTGAGACAGTGTTAATATCATGAGTAACACTGTTAGTAAGACCTTGAAACCTTTTACTGAGTAATGGTTCATTTAACTTTAGAATCTCTAGATTCACAAAAAAGAAAAGCAAATATATCCTGTTACGACTAGAACTCCCAAATTTATCTTTCTGGTGTTCCAGGTTATCACAGCTATCAACCAAAAGAAATTGCAAATCACAATCAGTGGATGCAGGCTCACCTGCTACCTTTAGGAAGTGTTTAACGATTTTAAAGTACACATATGTTTACACTTTATACTAAATCCAAATCTATTGCCTCAAAAAAGCAGTAGGAGTAATAGTACTCCACATCTTCTAATATAAATTCCTGGATTCGACTCTGAAACAACCATTATTAGTTTAACATTTGAACAGAGACTCCACCATTTGCTTGACAGCGTCTGCACCATTAACAATGGTCGATGCCAGCTGAACACATGTATATACAGTTTAAAGAACCAAGTCAAGTCTTATACCAGATTTCAAGTGGGAATTCACCTAAAATGCTCCAAAAGAAGAAAAAGAAGATGATTCACAAACAATATGCTACAGTTATCTGCAAAAATATTCAGTTTTATCCACCAATATTTTGTTGCTATTTAACTTTATTTCCTGTTAGTCGACTGCCAACCACAACTAGCCAAACAATTAATCAAGACAACTATAAGTCTACAACACTAAAAGACACTAACATACTAACGACACTATATGAGGCAAAGAACTTAAAATGCTATTTAATTGTTGACAAGTTCCATGGTTATCTTTTCCATTTAGCAAGCATTACTCAATAAACACAGTAAAAATAGTAATAAAACCACAATAATGATCACCACATAATTCTAAGACTGTTAAACCTTTTTCTGGGAGTTCTCTTTTACAACAATTCAACATTAAATGAAATTTGTGTTGATGGGAGGTAAAGGCATTCAAATGAATTAATTGAGGTGCGCGCAAGCTGGCCCAAACACCAACGCCATAAAAAACACCTACTAGTATGCCTCAATCCTAAACAAGTTAAGGTCGGTGTGTGAACTTGCTCAGATTGTCGGTCTCAATCCCAGATAACAAAAGGCGGTTGCCAGTGGTGAGCCCAAGATTTTCAATCTTAAAAGTACATAACTTTAGTTGTAAAATAGTAGTCAAGTGGGTTCAAATAAAATATTGTACAAAATTTAAGCAGCTTGAATCGTAGTTTATACATACACACAATATTATTTTTTGACGAAGCGGTTCAGCTGAACCCGCTTCCCACCATGTGGGTCCGCCACTGACGGATGCAATAGGCTGACGGCTGGCGTAATTCAAATTCAATGATCTCTTAAATTAAAATCAAGGAGTTTTGGTCAGCTTGCTACAATAAATAAACCTAATTTATTTTTGTAACATGGTTCCCAGACAAGCTAAGACGAACGAATCCCTAAATCGAGTGATTATTAATTAACACACAAAATTTAAAAAGCAGATTAAAGAGTAAAAAAGCGTAAGAGAGAGAGAATTAAATACTTCTGCGGGTTCGTTTCTTGTAGAGAATACGATAACCACATTCACGGCACTGTATCACATCACCGGGCTTTAGGGTATTCTCCTGTCCACAATCTACAAAATCCAATAATAAAGCTCGTTAAACAAAAACCAAAAACCACGGCAAATATGAAAAATTAGGTTGAGAATTACCTCCGCAGATGTAGCTGACTGGCTCAACAGGTTGAGAATCCATTAGTAATATCAACAATATTAGCAGAGAAAGAGATGAAGACCAAACTGAGCGAGAGAGGGCTTTTCGAGGGTTTGTAGGGTATATATAGAGCGATTGTAAGCGGGCTTGGACCGGGTCATTGTCCGTCCCCTCTCTTAACGGGCTGGGCCGAGTTGGTGAATGTGAAGAAGAGATGGGTCCAGCCCAGCCCATGACCTCTAACTACTTTACTGGGTCGGATTCTTATCGAACCGTGGTCTTTTTTCCTATTTTCTTTATTCTTTCATGTCGAGTTATCGAACCGTGCTGGGCTTTTTTGTTCTTTCCCAAATGGCGAAGTGCAGCAATAACCACTTTTAATCTCGCTTTTAAAATATATTCACAATTTATAATGTATTTAAAGATTAGCCGATTCACCCAAACTTTAGGATTAAGAGCCCGTTTGGACATAAGAATGATTTCACTTCTTTCGGAAAAAATTCACTTTTTCCCGAAATCAATGTTTGGCCATAAATTTTCAAATACTCACCTGAAGATGAATTTTGGAATTTTTCGAAAATTTGAAAAACTCCAAGAAACTGTTTATTCAAAATTTTCACTCATAAAACTTCAAAAATAACCCAAAAATATACTCATGTCCAAACACAGCTCTAATTTTCAAATACCATTTTCACTCATTTTTTTCGGAATTTTACAATTCTTATGTCCAAACGCCCACTAAGTATCCTGAATTTTTGAATTGCTAATTTGAAATTCAGGACTAAGTGGCCGAACTACTAATTTAAAATTCAGGACATAAGATTCGAACTTTTTGGATATAAAACATATCCACAATTTACATTGTATTTAAAGATTAGCCAATTTTGCTCTAACTTCAGGACACGTCGAAGTGGCTACCTGATGTCGTTTCCACACTGAATTAGTATAAATTCCAAACTAATGTTTTAGTTTTTCTTTTATTTAGGAGTGTCTAAAGTTTATTATTTTAGTTCCAACTTTATTCCAATAATACATATTCACTCGGTTCAATTTATATAAACTTATTTGACTGGGCACAAAGTTTAATAAAAAAAGAATTTTTTTAAAACTTGTAGTTGTAAACATGCCATAATATATTTGTAGATATATAACTTTTGAATTTTTTGTCTTATAGCATGTTTGACCAAGCTGCAAAAATCATCTTGTTTTGAGAAATACTTTTTCTCAGTACTTTTGGCAAGAATTAGTTTGTGTCTGGCTAATTAATTTGAAAAGCACTTTTGAGCAGCAATTAGCGTTTGACCAAGCTTTTAAAAACTACTCCTAAGTGTACTTTTCTCAAAAGTGTGTTTGGAGAGTGTTGATACCCAATTTTGCCCTTATATTTTTTAAATAAGTATATATACTTTCAAAATATCATTTTTGCATTATTATTTAAATTAAAAGATTTATACAAGTATTTTTTATAATTTTTCTTAATTTTTAGAGCTTTAAAATTAACTTTACTACATTTAAATTACTTGAGTATTTATTAAATACCCCTTAAATTATTTTGTGATGACTTAATTACCCAAAGTTATTGTCAACATATATATTTTCAGAATGTTTTACTTTGTTTTATGTAAGTATATATTTTTTTTAAAGTTATTTACATAATTTTGCAATAATAGCTTATATTCATGCCTATTACATTTTTATTACATTATTTGTGCCAAAATAACATTTTATATTTTTGTAATGTTAAGCTATTTATTTTAAATCATTTTACTGCACAAGTAATATTTTATTACTTATAAATTACTTTTTATAAATTGTTTTAAACAAATTTTGCATATTTAATTTATAGCCCCAATATAAAGCCTAATTTTCGAACAAAATTACAGACCCAAATACCCAACCCACTTCTTTGATCCCTCAGCAGCCCAACCACCCATTACCTTTGACCCGCCCAGTTTCCTATTTAATCTCGACCGTTGATCTCAAATGATTAACGGCCCATAATAAATCCCCCATTCCCCTTATATCCCCATAACTCAAACTCTAGACCCCATTCTATCATTTCCGTCACCTCCAAACACCCCCCTTCATCTCCTGAACCTATAACCTGACGACCAAAATCGTCTTACCTTTTCTCTACATATTGCCTTCGAACCAAAAGTTTTTTTGCCTTTTCTGAATGCTTACCACTTCGATATGGTAATACTGAGTATCGTTCCATATATGGAAGGTGCATCTTGTGTAAATCGGGTCCAAACAGGCTCGATCTTGAGGATATTATGGGATTCCAGCTAGATACCTCAAAGAATACTAAGTATCTCTCCGATTTGGGCATATTGCCATCGAATCCGGCTTAATCAGAGTTTGCTTTACTCGTTGCCCTAATTCCGATTTGAAATTGGTTTTGCATGTGGTCTTTTCCTTACTCTGTATGATTGATTTCTTTTCCTTATTCTATATGATTGATCTCCTTTTCCTTATTCTGTATGATTATTTTCCTTCCCTTATTCCGTATGATTAATGTCCTTTCCTAATTCTATGCGATTATTCTTCTTTCCATGTTCGTTCTTTCAGTTCATACTGCTATAAAAAACCTTCCCCTAATCCCCTTAACGGACCTAGAATTTTACTATTATTATTCTCACTATCCTTCTCTCCCACTCACTCACTCTATTACACTTGAATACTTTCCGAATTGCTAAATTCTTGGCCGGCTGAAAGCCAATGCCACAATACCATTAAATGACCTCCTCCGGTGCAAGCACTGCTAGGATCCCTTCTCGAGGCTCTTGTGAACTATGAAGCATCGGGGATTCTAGGGTTCTATTGTCCTCTTTTAATTACTGCTACTGAATCATACTGATATTCTAAGTTCTTCACTCTTTTGCTCGTTTATCTTCGCAACTGGTTAGCATTCTTGACTCTCTGTAGTCTTAATTACTATTTCTATACTTGTTCGTGTATGTCTATTATGTGTGCCAACATTGTTTGAACTTTTAGACAAGCATGCCTTAGGCTTCTTTGTCATTTGAGAATTCCCAACATCGTATTGTTGTATGTTTTCTGTAATTCTGTTATCTCCATAAATATTCTGCAGTTCCATGTTCTCTAGTATCAAACATGATAAGTTTCAACATGTGTAGTATACCTTCACTCTATGCAATTGATTCAAATAGTCCTTGGCCTTCTTAGGATCTGTCTGATTGGTTATGCTCATATTAGCCCTGATTGTCATCTTTTTTGCATGTTATGTGTTCACAATTATGCCTTGGATTTCTGGGACTTATGTAGAAATTACTTGCCCATAGTCTGCTTTAATGAAGCTTTTCTTGAGCTCCCCCATGTTGTTGCATTGTATTGATTTTTAGCCAAGTAGGTTTTGTAACTCTGATAATTATATTTCTTGACTTGTCAATCCTGCATTCTTAGCATTTGATTTTAGGATAAATACAAGGTGTTGTTCTTATATCATGTGGGGTTGACTGACATGAATCCTAATGTATGCTTGTCCTGTTGTTCTATAATTGACATTTGAGTTACGTAGAATCTTTGTGTTATAGTTAATGTCCACCATGTTAAATTGCATGATCAACTAAGTGATGTTTGCCAAATTGTGCCCACTAGCATGTTGTTGTGCTGTTTGTCCCCACATTCTCACAAGGTTCTCATGTTAAAATCTTCCCATAGAGATTGCACTCTGCATGCTTCATGTTCATAATTCTGTCTAGTGGTCTTTAGGTTGTTTCTGGGTCATGCTTCATTTTGAAACTTATTGAATTGGCATAGTGTCCTAGGATGGTCAATCTTATCACTATTAAACTCTGTTTTGGGTGTGATAAACATGAACTTGCCTCATATGTGTCTTATATGTTCTCCCAATTTGAGCTTGATCTTGCTTAGAATGATTTTCTAATTGAAGTTTAAGACTACTTTTGTTACTTGTGTGTCCAAACTTAGCATCCCTTAGTTTAATCATTAGCATCGTTTGGGCCTAGTATGTTGGGCCTGCCTTTGTTCTTGAGGTTTTCGAAGTATACTGGTTGCGCAAGGAGTTTGAGTCTGCTATCTGCATGAAGTCTTGAGCCTAGTCGAAGACCCAGATGTATTGTTGGCTTATCTCTATAGTATTTGGGCTTATAATTATTTAATAGTGATTTGTAATAACTTGTAAAATTGAATGATGGGAAAATTAGTAAAAGGGAGTTGGGGGTATTCTAATACTTGTATGAAAGGGTAAACAATATGTATGTAGGTTCTATGTGCTCTATTTGTTATTTAACTTATTTTATTTTTGCACACTGATAAATATCATGCCTATAGGGAATCACATACTTCACTTAACTTGTCTAATATTTGTTCACCGCTCAAAGCATGTTAGTTTGAGCATCTGTTGTATTTGTCTTCCATTGCGCACGTTTAGACAACATGCCTATAAGAAGTAAAAAAAAAATGTGCTTGGCTGGCCTATATACCATTATCTATAAGGATCCAACTAATCAATCAACCATCACCTCTATTGCTTTTAAGTGTACTTCCCATCTAGAAATTTTGAATATAGGATTCTAATCTTTTAATAAACTACTTTCGTTATTCTCATTACACTACCCCGCCTAGATAACATGCCTATAGGGATAAAGTGTTGTAAAAAAAAACAGGTCTGATTGTCAATTGTTAGAAATCCTGCCTATAGGATATTGTCACTCGCTTAAAACTGTTTATGAGATCAATGTTGTTAATGCTGGACTCTCAAAAACCGTTTCAATGCTTAGCTATGCTACTACTAGGAATCATGCCTATAGGACAATGTCACCTTCCTAAAGCACATATTTATAAACTCAGCTCTAATAGTTCTAAGTTTAAAATAGTTTGTTGTCATCCTTGCCTAAGCCATTGAGAGCAATAATGTAGCATATACGATGCTGGAATTCAGAATCACCTAGAAACCATGTCTATAGGACTTTAAGTTTTAATTCTAAAACTATGTACTGCCTAACCATGCCTATGTCACGACCCGAAATTCCCACCACCGGGACCGTGATGGCGTCTAACGTTGAACCCGCTAGACAAGCCAACGTGTTTAATCATATTTACTAAAAACCATTAATATTAAATGATTACAGGTCAAAATTAACTTTCCGTAATTAACAACATAAAATAAAAATAGAATAAGGGTTTACATAGCTAAATCCACAAACTTAACAAAGTATTTTAAGCTAGCCAACCCGGATCTTTGGAGTCACAACTCACGGACCGTCTAAGAATAGTACACAAAATAGTCTGAAAGAAGTAAATACATATGTTTCTGAAGTACAAAATCAGAAATGAAGTGGAATAAGGAAGGGGACGCCAAGGCCTGCGGACGCCTGCAGGTCTACCTCAGTGTCTCCGGTGGACTGAAGGATACTCTCTCGATCAGTGTTCACTGGGTCCGGTACCGTAATCTGCATAACATAAAGAAGTGCAGGTGTGTCATCAGTACAACCGACCCGATGTACTGAGTAAGTTCCGAACCTAACCTCGACGAAGTAGTGGCGAGGCTAGGACACGACAAATGATAAGCACCTGTGCAATTCAATAATATATAAAATAAATAACGACAGGAAGTAAACAATTAAGTACAAAATGGGGAAAACATGCTGGGGACAAAGGGGTAGCAATTACGGAAATGACGGAACAGAGAAATAATTGAAATATGTAAATAACAACAAAAACTAACAGCTCTGAACAAACGAGTAAACAGAAACGGCACGGCATGTCTCCTTGTGCTAAATATCATAAAACACGGCACGGAATGTCCCCTCGTGCATAAATATCACAACACAGCACGGAAATGTCCCCTCGTGCATAAATATCAACAACACGGCACGAAATGTCCCCTCGTGCATAAATATCAACAACACGGCACGGAATGTCCCCTCGTGCATAAATATCAATAACACGGCACAGAATGTCCCCTCGTGCATAAATAACATAAACATGGCACGGAATGTCCCCTCGTGCATAAATATCAATAACACGGCACAGAATGTCCCCTCGTGCATAAATAACATAAACATGGCACGGAATGTCCCCTCGTGCATAAATATCAATAACACGGCACGGAATGTCCCATCGTGCATAAATAACATAAACATGGCACGGAATGTCCCCTCGTGCATAAATATCAATAACGCGGCACAAAATGTCCCCTCGTGCATAACTAAACATAAAAAACAACAATTGACGGGAAAATGAACAATAAGAAACCTTAAATACACAGGAATAATCAACAAGAGTAATGTCGTCCCGGCAAGGGACACATCTATAACCAAACCTACACAGATATATAACTTACCAACATATTCCTCAACCGAACAGTTACTCAACAGTACTCACAACTGAGAATTTCCATCAAATGAGTAACTACCAAATGATATCAATCCATAAACACAGTAAACTTAAATGAAATCACATAATTACTCATATTCGACTCACGGGCATGCTTGACCACAACATATAGGTACTCGTCACCTCACTTATACATTGGACATGGAATAAACACGTAGAAAATAATACTCAACACATATTCCCTCAAGCTAAGGTTAGACCAAACACTTACCTCGACTTCCACGATCAAATCAAGCCTCTAGCACCGCTTTTCCTTTTGAACCCGACTCCAATTCGTATCTAGACATAATCGACTCAAAAATATCAATAAAGGCTAAAAAATTCAATTCCAATGCTTAATTATAGATTTCCCAACATTCTTCCCAAAAATCCAAAAATCGACCCCGGGCCCGCTTGGTCTAAACATGAGGTTCGGACCAAAACCCGATCACCCATTCACCCACGAGCCCGAATATATAATTTGTTTTGAAATCCGACCCCAAAACGAGGTCGAATTCCCAAATAATCAAAAAGCCCTAACTCTACCCAAATCCCTAATTTTCTACCCTAAATCTCATGTTTTTAGGCCTAGAATCCAATGGGTGTTGATAAAAATGGAAGAAAACGAGTCAAAGATTACTTACCTAAGAGGTTATGGTGAAGTAGTTCTTCAAAAATCGCCTAAGAGGTTTGGAGAAGAAGGAGTTTGTGAAAAATGGGCTTAATCCCGTAACTATTCTGTTTTTGATAAAAAAAAATGTCTGGGCAGGAATTACTCTGTGCGTTCACGACCTAACTGGTGCGTTCGCACAGTTGACTCTGAATTACCCTCCGTGTTCGCATCCCTATGGGTGCGTTCGCATAGACTTAGCACTACCCAGCCCTAAGGCTGGCAGGTGGGCCGGACCTGACTGGGCCCGCGGGCCAAACGGGATTGTGGGCTAAACGGGTCGTGGCGTGTCCGGTCTTGGTGGGCTTTAGGCCCGTGGCGGGTCGGTCCCTAATTTTGGAATCGTGATCCCGGGCCCGTTTAGCCCGGGATCGGCAGGCGAGCCTGGGCCGGTTCAACCGGGTCATACGGGCCCAACGGTCAAAAATTAAAATAAAATAAAAATTTATTTAAAAAATGGCCAACGGTCAGAATTTTAAATTCTAGCCGTTGGCCCCTTAAATTAGCCATTTGGCATATTTATAAAATAGCCATCTGGCATATTTATAAAATAGCCATTTGGCCCCCAAACTTTGTTTTAACCCCAATCTTTTTATAATTATACTTTTTCCTATTCTCAACTATAAATACCCCTCTTTCTTTCATTTTTTACTCACAAAATCATCAATCTCTCTCTAATTTTCTTCTACTATTGCTTACTTTATTATTGCAATTTGTGAAAAATTGTGAAGTTGGTGAATTGAAGTATTCAAATCTTCAAGTCTTCAATATTATACAATTTTCAAGAAGTTGTTCGTCAATCCGGTAAACTCGTTCCAACTCTTAAGTTTTAATATTATAGTTTTGTTTGTTTAATTTGTTTTTCTTATAATTAATATGGACTTTTCTTTGAAAAAAATGTTTGGTGGTAATGGAAAATCTAAAATTGGTGAATCTAGTAGGCAAGCTTCAACTACTCCCCCGGCCCCGGCTCCCCGACCAAGACATGTTACCCGTCCTCCTCCACCTGTTATTCTTGATAGTGATAACCCTTGTTTTCAATTTACCGATAGTCAATTTATATATGATCTTACACCAGGTTCACAATTAAATGAGGAATATATGAATTCTATTTATGGTAATCCAACTATCGATGAAAATGATGAGGAAAATGTTGATTTAGATGAAACTCAACCCGATTAGATGATACACCTACTAGTCATGTTGTTAACCAAACTGATAATAATTCAAATGATTCCCCGGCTGACCCTCCTGTAGTAACCCCTACTTTTAATAGACAACGTGCTAAATTGAGCGAAACATCTCTTGTTTGGAACTTTTTTACTCAACTAAGAGATCAAAATAAGGCTAAGTGTAAAACTTGTAGGATTTGATGTTCCATAAATTTAATGACAACCGTGGCGGTACGGGTAGTTTGACTAGACACATACTGAAACACCCTAATGATAAAGTTAGACTTCAACGAATGAAATCTAGGCAAGAGGGTNTTGGTAAAAGTGGTAATGACTGTGATTATCTTACTGTTACCGCTCAATGGATTGATGATGAATGGATAATGCAAAAATGCATTAATTGCTTATAGAATAATTACTTCAAGTCACACATGTAAGTTTATTGCTAAGACAATTGCAGATATTTGTAGATATTTTTGCATTAGAGATAAAATAATGGCAGTTTCAATAGATAATGCTTCTAGTAACACTAATGCTATAGGCATTCTTACAACTACACTAAGTCCTGCATTTAGTAATATTTTTCATGTTAGATGTATTTGTCATATTTACCATTTAATCGTCGGTGATGGTTTGAAAACTTTAAATGCTGAAATTGCAAAGGTTAAATTCGCTCTTCATTGGCTTTTTTATGCAAACCGTCGAAGTAGAGTTAGAGAATATTAGAAAAAATGTGATGAATTTGGCCTTAGAGAAAGAAAGGTTCCTAAACCTTGTCCGACTAGATGGAATTACTTGTATGAAAGTTTAGTTGTTGCATATGAATATAGAAACCCAATAAGTGCAACGTATAATGCTCGTGTTGGTGGTGGTGCAACCCAATTAGTTGTTGCTTGGGCCTTTATTTGTCTTTACATGAAGTCCTACTTGTTTTGAATGTCGGTTAGTATTATCATTTTGAGCAATCTAAGTAAAGTCTAGAACCACCCAAATAGAGGTCTAATGCCTCTTGGACTATAGGCATGGGACGGGTAGTGAACGCATATGGTATGACTTAGAATTGAACTAGAGCGCCTCTAGGTAAACAAATTTGACATAGTAATTGGGTAGCAGGAGATGATAGTCTATGCCCGCTGAATAATATGAACAACTCCTATCTAAAAGGACTTGCGAAGTATTATTTATATTGCACGGGTTGATCAGCTAAAAAACTTAGGACCCCTCCCTTTTTATGGTTTTTTTCGTATTAGATTTACTCATTTGAACATTGTATTTATAAAGAGAATTTAGTTGATAGATACGTTAGATCTGGAGGAAGCATCTGGTCACATATCCCAAAACCTTCACGGGAAAGGAACAGACTCACTCGCCCTACTTCTAAAGATAGATAGAAAAGGTTAGGGGGGTCCCAGCTGCTGAGGATGTGTAGTGACAGGTGAGAGCTATAACAACAAAAGCAGCGTAAGATCCTGCAGTAGTATATTCGGTAGTTTGCGGTGGAATAGATTCAAGCGTCCGGGTCAGTAGATCTACAACAAATAGGCATTGATTTAGTTGCTTTTGCAGTTTATTTTAATCCTNCCACAGCAAATAGGCGTTGACTTAGTTGCTTTTGCAGTTTATTTTAATCCCGATGTTGATCCGACGCAACTTACCGGTGATAGTCGCAGCACCAGGAGCTTTCAAGGGAGGGGGCCAGGATCTCTAGTTCTGTTCTGGAATCAAAACAAAATATCTAACTAAATAGGTAGCGAGCTGTTTAGATGAGACCCGAAGACCAGGAAGGATAAATAAGCAAAGGGAGGGGCTTCTTCCTTCAACAGAGGTAATGTTTATTCTTCTCCTTCCTGGTACTCTTGAATAAGCAAGGCTTTTCCCTATTCCCTATCAAAAGCACTTTCAGTAGAAAAATGAATTCATCTCAAATCAAAAGAAGAAGACTCTGCACCTTAAACTAATTCAAGCTATTCAGTAGGAAAGTCATATCACGGAACATTGGATTATATACAACCTCGTGAACATTACAACCAGTCAATCGAGAGTCTTCTATACATTTAGAAACTTTCTATTTATTCCGAATGCACAAGAAAAGGTAGAACCTTTGGGAGGTACTTTCATTCTACTTTACTATAGTAGTTTTAGATCTGCCAGCCGCGCTCTTGCAAGTGCTCATCTAGCTCCCTCTCATTGATCTCTTCTTTTTGTTTTTAGCCGGATTTGTCCTTTTAGCCATCCCTTTGATCAAATAGAGCTTCCTATCCTACGTTTTTCTTTTTTTTTTCCACGATAGCGATATTACTTTACTACTTCTTTCCTCGGCTAATGGGAAAAAATCCTTCTTTTTACCCTTCCTGGCACCATCCATCTCCAAATAGTAAATGCGCTGCTGAGATCAGATGTCCGCTTTTCTAGCAAGTTGGCAGCAAACACTTCCTCCCCTCTTTGTGTGGAAAAGCTTCTGAAAGCCTATTAGTTAGTATTAGTAAATAAACTAGTTAAGGGATCTGTAGTTGTCGCAATCGCTCATTGGTCTTTACCTCAAGTGCTTTCTTCAATGAGTCCAAGTTTGCCTTCATGGATAAGAAATCAAGGACTTGTCGGTATATCAGCTAGCTCGCGCTCTAGTCTTTCATTGATCTTTTCTACCCCTCACTCTATAAGGATGCGCACCTATCCAGAACGTGCAAAGTAAAATAACGGTAGATCAACTGGGTATAGATCGACACATAGGCTGCTGGCAGAGTGGGGGGCAGAATCACACAGCAAGAAAGCTTCCTATCAATCCAAAAATGTTAGAAAGAGAATTTGATCTAATCACATCAAGTGGGCTTATTCAATTTCTGAAGTTAGATTGAATATTGAGAAAGCCGTCTAATAGTGACTTTAGCGAATGCGTTCACGAGGACAGTCCCCGGTGGCTAAGAAGCTTGATCACTTTGTTGAATAAATCAAGTTGACGTGATGATCGAATCTGGGTGAAGTGTCGCTTCTTGGCCCAGCGTTATCGAGAAAAGGTTTTGTTTCCTTAGTCTTTCTTGTGCACTTTTTTAGTCTACTTAGTCTATTTGAGTGGGCTTGGTTGGCAGGGTCAGGGTCTTTCGCATTCTTATCTAAAAAAGAGTAAGAGGGAGGTTCCCTCAATTGTGGCATCACCTTCATCATCCCTCGCACAAGTTGATGAGCTTTTGGACAATTTGATATGAGCGAACTCCAGAAGCATCAGACCGCCTGTAATGGATCGTCCCTAGTGCCTTTGAACGAATTGAAAGGCCTCTCTTCAACTCCCTCTGAGGTTTGAACTTCCAACCAACTCTTTCGACTGCGAGTCATCAAAAGAATGAATGACCACTAGAGAGGGAAAGCGATAGAAATTGGTTCCCTACGACGTCTTCTGTCTTCGCGCTTTCTATAAAACCACCCTAGCCTTACACGCAAGCTGTAGTACCCCCGGGAATCTTTTCAAACCTTAGTCAGGGCTACTTGAAGATCCTTTCATCTCTTCTTTCTTTGTGTTGAGAGAGAGTCGCCAAAAGGCTCATTCCAGGAGTGAAAGAGAACCTGGCTTGCTTAGCAACCAAAGCTAGCTTACTAAGGAAAAACCTGTTAATGGGAGACCCTTCTTTGCCGGGCCGGGTACTTCTACTTTATCCCTTGTCTTTATTTTTTGCTCGGCTACTCTATGTTCTTAAGTAAGGGTTCCCCTCTCTAAAAAAAGAATATGTTAATCGTTACCGATACCAGGCAGAGTTGCTTTTCCTTGCTCCAGAGGAGATTGGTATTGGTAGAGTCGCATTCAACCCCGTCTTTTACCCTTTGGTTGGTAATCACATCGGCCATAAGGTGGTCTAACACCTCGGTTGGGGAGAAAAGCTTTTTTGTTGTCGGAAAATCCCTCTCCGCTTTATTAAACTCTTCTCTTAGGCGAGAGATCACTCAATTCCTTTTTAAACTTTCGCAAAGCTCTCCATTCCTTAGAGTGATTTGGTTTTGAATGAAAGCAGGTTTCATCCTGACTTTCATCGGGGACAGGTACGGGGTCTGGGTCGATCGATACGATGAACGGGAAATCAAAAAATCTTGCTTCATTGAAGTCCCTCATGGAAGAAGAATTTGTTATCGTATCCACCACATAGTTTACATACTCAGACAAGCTGACTCCAACGCCTATAGTAATAGTCATACTAAAGCTAAAGAGATCCCAATAGTCAATCTGCTATGCCCCAATGTTGTCAACGAACAATCATCTTGCCTTACTAATAAATGCATTTTTTTGCATTGTCTTCCTCCAACAGGAAGGAGAGCAGCTGATTCTAGGGATGCCCATTTGTCCACATCAAAAGGAAAGGAATCAGTCCGGCAGCAAGAGAGGAATTCCTCTAAGCCGTATCATCAATGTTAATAGCATTTATCGATGCTTCTCCACATTGTCCTGGTCTCACGATGTGGATTCAAACCACTACTTCTCCTTATTGTCGTGAGTGGGTATGTCGTCCTCCTCATTATAGTCCTCCTAGAATCTAGAGCATTTCATCGAAATACATCATGTCTTTTCACCTTAGTGTTGATACCCAATTTTTTCCAAAATATTTTAAATTGCGTATATATCCTCAAAATCATGCATTAATAACAACTGGTATTTTTCCATAATTTTCCTATATTTTCATTAATTTATTCAACATTTTATTTTTCAATTAATAATTACAAATGATTTCAAAAGCATTTTTTGATTTTATTTATTGTTTATGGTCTTATTAAGGCCAAATTATTGCATAATTAGCCAAATTGACACCTTTTGACTATAATTATAATAACTTTGAAATTATAGCCCAATCATATGATTTTATACTATTTTTATCCAGAAATTAGTCATTTGTATTTTAAAATACTAAGTAATCATTTTGAATTTTTTTCTACGCATGTAATTCATTTTTTATAATTAACGGCTATTTTTATAAATTGTTTAATTAATTTACATTGGGTATTTAACAAATGGCCACTTTTATTCATTTCTAGCCTAATTGAATCAAACCCCAACCCAATTAAAACGACACAAATACCCCAGGCTCAATACCTTGTCCTACCCGACCCAATCCCTTGTCCAATCTGGACCGTTGATCAATTTAATCAACGGTCCAGATCTCCCATTTCCTTAATTAACCCTAGAGACTACCCCCTTACCCTCTCATTTCTCTCTTTCACTCCTCCGTTACACATCTCTCTCACCTCTCAAACTCTCTCTGCTAACCTAAGCTCTCACCGGTCGTCACTCGCCGGTAACTATGGTGGTCTCATCACCATCCCACCCCCATGACTCCTTCCTATGTTGGGTTACTTCTTCCTTGAGGTCCTCAGAGGAACCAGAGGCAGTTCAACTAACCTCCACGGTTTTTCATATCATTCTCAGGCCGATCTTGGCCTTTCCGAGTAAGATCCTGCCATCTCCGGCTAGAACCTGTGGTTTATAAGCCGATTCGCTTTCTCTTTGGGTTATCTCTGTGAAACCCTAACTATTAGCTCTTGATTCCTTAGATCTATGATAGATCTGGGTATATTCTGAGTTATTTTGCTATTTTTCCTTAAAGGTTTTCCGATTTTTCTAAAACGACTCTTCATCTTCAAACTAGGGTTCTTAACCTCTTTTCAAAAATGGTTTTTCCTTTTGATTTTAGTATTATTCTATGATTTTCGTTATGTTTAAACGTTTGTTTAAGTTTTCCTCTTTTATCTGAGTTATTATGTTAAAACCCTAAATTTTTAGTCCTGATCCTAGGTTCCTGAGCTTGTTTTTGATAATATGCTCGCCTAATCTGTATGTGTACTTGTTTCTCATGAACATTCTGTGTTGTTGTGACTCTTATCCTATTTTGACTTTTTAGGGTTTCTGACTCTTGCTCTTCTTGCATATGCTGTATTTATCTTGCTTGTTCTCAGAAATTTTGTGGTAATTTCCTCTAATTGGTGTTATTTCCTAGTTGAATCCCCTATTATAAGTGATTTTTACTTTTCTATGATGATTAGGGTTGCTGATTTTACCCCTATACTATGATTGCCTCGTTTATTTGCAGCAATTTGTGTTACTACCTCTCATTAATACCATCTCTTAGTTTGAATCTCTGAGTTCATGTGATTTGTACCCTATTGTTTTCATCAGGGTTACCGATTTCCTGTTCTCCCTGCATGTATCATGTTTGTCTCGTTCATTTGTGATACTTTCCTTTAAGTGATACTGATTTCCTGTAATTGATACCTCACTCATCTCTTATGATGGTTTCCTTACTGATTTTCAACCTTTAAGTTATTTCTTGCCTTATTTTGTAGTCGATTATGCTGTCAAACTAATTCACATGTATTTTCCTTAATTAGAATTTTTGAACCTGGCCTTAATTACATGCTCTATACCTGTACTATACTTATGCTATTTCTTATGTGTGATATCCATCCTTACATGGTTTCCTTCCTTATTTATCTGCATGTTACCGTTTGAGTCTAACTCATTAATTAAATGGAGTACTTATATTGATTTGATTCTAATTGGTACATTTTCCATAATTACTGCTGAACTATGATTCTTGCCTTATTATCTACCTATTTTCAAACTATAAATGCACTACTCTTTCATTATCACAAGACACGAACATTTGGTTCAAAAGTTCTCTCCCTCACACAAAAACTCTTTTCTGCTCTCTTTTCACTGGTGACTTACTATTGTTCTAAGTCAGCTGGCTGTAAGCCAAGGCTGACCACTATATTCTCTGGTTCTTTCCTCTGTGTTTGATCTCTTCTATACTGGTATGTTCTGATTTCAGTTTAAGTCCCAAAAACAATATGTTTCTTTTGCTACTTCAATTCATCCTATTTTTAGTCTGTTTTTACTTATGGTTTTGCTGTGAAGTTTGTACTTGACCTGGTAACGTTATTGTTCACTTAGCATGTTATGTACCCCCCCTCCCTTAGACTCAACATGCTTATGAAATTTTATCCCTCTTCTAGTATACCTCAATATGATTCTGCTTTACTTATGTTTCTCTGATTACTGGCATGAACTTTTCTGTGGCAAAACAGTTTGTACCTTAATTTACTTGATTCTGTGTTAATTCTGAAGTTCCTTAACCCCTTAGCATATTGCTGATTCTGTACTTAAGTGCACCTATAACTATGTGTTTACCTATGTGCCCTATGTGTCCCCAATCCCCATTACCCCTGTTTGTGGTTGCTGAACCTGTCTTGGTTCTGTGTTCTTTGGGTGCTGTGTTTGGTCTGTTTCTTATTACTCTACTCTCTTTTCAAAAGATGTTCTACTAAACAACTCTCTTATTTTACAAGACTATTTCAAACAAGTCTCGTTTCAAACTGTTTTCCTACTCAATCTTTTCAAAACTATGTCAAGCACTCTCACTTTACTCTTAGATCGTTAAGTTCTGCCCCTCTAATGTGCGACTGCTTAGGGACCCCTATGAGATCCCTCTGAACTCTGATACATTAGAGCTGGCTCTTCCACACTGCACTTACTCAATTATGGTTGTGAAATCTGGGTGTGAGCACTGTCCGGGATCCCTTGAGGTCCTTAGGGAACTCTGACACACCCAGATATTGAGAGAGGCTATGAAACAATCTGGCATTGGAAATTCTGGAAATCTGGGCCTACTTTTAGGCTCCCTATAGTGTAACTTCTTATTTTTCCTTATCTACTTATGTAATTCATTCAATATTGGTTTGTAATAATTTGTTGTAAACGAATATTGGGGACGGATAGTAAAAAGGGAAGGGTTAATGTATAGGTTATCTATATCAAAGGGTAGAAACCATGCTTAGGTTTACATTTCCTGTATGCGCATCAGAATCCATGTTTAGGACCAATAGATGCAAGCATATCATGCATTAGATACCATGCCCCCTAATTTTCATGTATACTGTTTTCAGCATCTCATTTTGACACTATTATTATCACTTATAAATCTTGTCTCTAGGATAAATGACAACATTAAACTGTTACTTATGCAATCATGTCTAATAATGTTGTAACCCTGTGAGCACTTAGAAATCCTGCTTAGGAAATTCTACATATAAACCATTATGCATTATATATGTGCATATTAGATACCATGTTTAGGATCTTGTTGGTATTCACTTAGTCACACCTATTTAAACTATTGATGCATGAAAAAGGATATAAAACAACCTCACGTTTAATTATCTTGTTCAAGTAAAACTGGTGATACTCCCGTATCTCTTAACACTTAGAAAAACATGCTTTAGGTAAAAGAATTCCTACATTGTTTTAATAATTCTGGTAACAATTGTGCTTTATCCCACGCCTAGGCAAGCCTTAGGTAACCAATTTCTTATAAAAAACTGGAAACTACCTCTTTGTGTTCATTGCTTAATGGTTAACGGGCTTAAAATCAGTAGGCAACTGGCTAGGGCCCTGCTTCTGAGTTTTACAAAAGTAAACTGCATATCTTCTGTGCTTTGACATTCACTTAGCCATCATGTCTTATGATCCTGTCTAATAATACTGCCTTTATTTGTTTTTGAGTCGTGCTGTTTATATGCATTATCCGTGGAGGTAAACCTGAGCCTCTTATTTGCTCTTTCTTGCTTTTATTTGTTGAAGTCCTATGTGTTCTTGCTTGTCGCCTTAGTATTTTCTCCTTTAAACCTTAGGGGTATGTTTAGAACTGCTTATAGGTAGAGGTCCTAAATTCCTCCAGGACCATTAAGAGGGGATGGGTAACAACACGCATAGAGTTCATTAAATAATACTCGCTTTAATACCACTAAGGGGTGGGAAAGGGTAGATATGGATATGATGACCGGTGCGCTAATTCCATGTGTAGCCCCTCTTTTGAGGAGTGATTACCAGACATTGTACTGATGTGATCCTATAGGATAAATAACCTAGGACTCCCCTTATCCCCATATATGTGCTTAGACTTTAAACCTTTTCAAACTTTGTTACACATGTACTCTTAGGCTACAGATCTTTCAAAACCCTATATACATGTTTTAGACTTCAAATCTCTTAAATCTTTGGCACATATGTGTGCTTAGACTGCGAATCCTTCTCAAAAATCCTTTAATTGTTTAAACTTTGATTGCTTATTTTCTACTTGTCTAAATTCACAAAGCTTGTTTGGCCGGGAACCACAGTTGTGGACTTTGAGGGATGCCTAACACCTCCCCCTTAAAGTAATTTCAAGCCCTTACCCAGTCGCTGGTTATCTGAATCTGTGTTTGTAAATGACCCTTAGTAGGTGCCCTAACGCACCTTAAAAATCGTTAGGTGACGACTCTTCAATTCCTTACCCCTTTCCCAGAAGGAAACGAGTTGTCCCAATAATGTCGAAAACCCTGACCGACCCGAAAGGAGAGGAAAGAGGGGGGCGCGACACTTAGTAGTCCCATGCATAGTCAGTACTATAGCCCCAATAATGGCTACTAATAAAATAAGACTAGAAACCAAAAACCAGACGAAATAGTAGGTATAAAGTAAATTGCCCAATGTTTCCAAATTAATCCAACTTTGTACCTTTTCGACATAAACCGTATATCTCAGAGAGGTCGTATTTCGGTGGGTTGGTAGTAATGGAATGCTTTCATTATCTAAAATAAATAACATCTCCCACCAAAAAATCAGTCCAATAATACCACTCACTGGTAAATAGCGCAATACTTCTTCGTGAATCTCCGCTATTTGAATATGGAACATCATAACAACGAATAGGAATGAAACGACTATAGCTCCTATATAAACTACTGGGAAGATCATAGCAAAGAAGTCGATACCTAAAAAAAGAAGTAAACCTGAAGTGTTGCGAAAGACCGAGATGAGAAACAAAACGAAATGTACCGGATTTTTAGCACGTACAACCATCAGACCAGAGACCAAAGCAAGGCTCGACAAAACAGAAAGTATCATAGTACGCCGTCCTTCCCTAAAATGGAACTTTTATGCTGGATCAAGAACTAGCATGAAAGTCGATCTATTACGACCAACACAGTTGTTCCTATTTCATTTTCTTCTTCCAAGCCTTTCTTAGAAAGCACTCACTGAGTTACTTACGGAATCTCAAATCTCTCTCAACGCCGAGAATTATTTATGCGTCCAGGTCGATTAGAGGTTCGGCTTCCTTCTCCCCCACCTTTTAGCCTGCTGGACCCCTGGAAAAAAACTGAAATCAAAAAGAAAGAAGAGAAATTGGGCCATCTTTCCCGAGAAAGACCGCCCTCTCTCAGGACAACAGTCTTCTATTTCTAGTCGACTGCTCTATGAGGGGCTTCCCTCTTTCCTTGGCTCTGCTCGCTCGTCTACGCTCTGACCCAGCAAGTAATAGTTGAAAAATGATGTTTCCTCGCCTGCATTAAGATTTAAAACTTGTCATGAAAAAAGGCAATCAATCAGAATCAAGAAAAAATATGGAAAATAGTGAATCAAGATCTAGATGGATCCCTATATTTATCTCTATCCACGGAGATACCTATCTATATAGAGAGAGATCTATCTATGAATCGACCTACACTATCCTCTATTTGGATAGATATGTCCCTATGAGCGACTACGCCAATCTTTATATGTTTTGGCCACGTCCCTTTCTGCTCTGAAGAAGAAGGTTTGGATCTTTCAATCTTATGTCGTGAGGTATGTGACCTATGTTAGGTCCATAAGATACCACAAATTTTGATGTTCTATGATTCACCTCCGAATAATGAGTAGGTAGTTCAATCTTTTTTATTTTGATCTTTTTAGTAAACTGATGGGGGGATGCGGAGCAATAGATCGAATTACTATATAAAGAAGAGTTGTAAACTATATGACTTCTTGCTCGAGTAGGAATATTTCGGGTTTTCTCGTTCCTTCTCTTCGATAAGAATAGCAATTTTAAATGATACAAATTCCTCTTCATTCTGTTTGCTCAGCGAAAGTACTGCCTAAGCATACTTTTTCGGATCCAAACTTCTTTCTTCTTTCTAAGTCTTCTTCTTGCATAGAAGAACACAAGTGTTGCAAAAATTGGGATTTTAGTAGTAGGCGACATCCCCTCTTAGTTTTGAGTAGGCGGAACCACTCTGTTTTGGTTCTTCTCCACGGGTGATCCAGGAATTTTCCTATTATTTTTTCAACTGAGATTTTGATATAGAAGGATCTCTTTATTTCTTCACCGCGGGTTCTCGCATCATTTTCTTGAAAAGATATTACATCACCGTGGGAGAGTTTAAAATGAGTAATGTTAACCATTACATTATTCACACAAACCCTTCGATGACTTATCAACTGCCTTGCTTGAGGAATAGTTTCAAAAAAATGGAGACGAACCGGGATAACGTCCGATCTTGTTTATGGATTGAGTAGAAAAGGGATATATGAAGTTCATTCTCTTCTTCTGTGCATCTCTGTGATGGGTAAATCTCCATAAAAAAGGGACAACTTTCGTGTAGCTTGTGATTGGATGTAACTATTAAGATTTTCTCTAGAATAAATCTTTCTCTTAATAGATATCTTCTTGTTCCTCAATCTTCAGAGAATACAACGTTGTATTATTGTAAGTTCTCTGTTCCAAACATTTCCTGAAAGTAGACGACAAATTTTAAATCTTAATGCATGCAAGGCATATCTCATTGAATCAGTCTTTTTTGCCACATCGCGTATAACGAGAATCAAAACCCCTCCGCTGATGGCGCGCATATATATAATGTACTACTTCGATCCAGCAACTTATTAGGAGTAGGTTTTGGCTTGCTCCTTTCTTCTTATTAATCAGATAGGTTTTCCACCCTTTCCCCTTTTAATATAATAATAAGGTAAGCTTCCAATGCTCCTTTCTTCAGCTGGTGCGCAAGAGCACACTTTCGTTTTCCCCTTTACAAGGGGCTTTCATGAATAGGGATTTCCCGCCAGCAGTCTTCTCTTCCTATCACTTTACTTCGTTCTAGAAATCTGATCTCACCGGGCCGGGTGAAAGGTAAGGAAGAGATGGGAGGTCCGGAAACAACAACGAGAGAGGGCTCGTAGCCCCCCCTCTCACTCTTCGCCACGCCTATTTTTTCACCCGAGATGCAGAACTCTTGTTTTTAATGAATAGATAGAGCCATGATACATTCTGAAATATTGTAAAGGTAATAGACTCTTTTCGCCCCCTTTTCGATGTCTGCCTGAGGACCTATGTTAATGTTTTGTAAAGGGGATGTTCGCCTTTTGTAACAAATAGACCCACGATACAGACTAATATATGTTCTTACCTGTAAGCATAAGTAAGATCTATTCATAGTTGGTCAGTCCCCCACGACAGGGCTTCTCGCTTTTCATGAATGTGTCTCCCCCTCTACTTATGTGAGTTTTACCCGCTTTTTACTCTGCTTACTTCTGACTCCCTACGAGCCCTTACTTTTTCGGAGGGTCGGCGGGACATGGGAGCCTCAGCTCATGCATCGGTTTATCGAAATAACCTCTGCTCTCCCACTTCCTTCTATTCAAAAGGTGAGCATCCCTTAAACAAAAATGCCTAAGAGGGTTCTTCTTTATATATTACATAAGCCCTAAAGTAGGTAGCCCCAAAAGCCGAACTCAGCAGAGTGGGTTTTGGCTTGCCTCTTTCTATCTTATTAGTCAAACCTAAACGTCCTTATTTCAAAAAACAGCGCTAACACCCTATCTATAGTAAGGGGCCTTTTCAATTCAATCTCCTACTTGATTTCGGACAGTCAAATATAAAGACTCTTTGTTAGCTCTTCGTGCCTCCTTGACTTCTCAAACTGAACTAAGACTGTCCAACTAGAGTATAGCCGGAAGGAGCTCTTTTTGTATTGAAAGTGTTTTCAAATAGCAATCCATCTCGTCTAAGACTTAGAGTAAACGAACGATTCAAGCTCCTTACAGAAGGCAATTCAGCTTGATAACTCGATAAGCTGTATTGACAGAACAAAACCACTCTTTCAAAAGTGGGATCAATCCTAACCTATTCTTCTTAGCCTAACAGTCTATTCGTGGAAGTAAATTATCCAAAAAGTCTCCTTACTAGACCTAACATCCTGTCATCGCTTTCAGATACAAGGAAGTTGGACTAGTTATTAGACCAACTATCTCACGCTCTCTCTCTCAAACCCAACCAAAGGAGCATATCCAGTTGAAAGACTCTCATTCTTATTTAGAATGGAAGACCTTTCAGTTCGTAACAACTTAAGCTTAAGAGCTTTATCCATAAGTAATGAGAGGAGACTTTTAGAATACCCTCATGCCTTCTTTGGATACATAGATCTTACTGCTACCTCCGAGTCTAACAATCTAGTCTTCTAGGTTTTTCGCTTTTAGAATCCCCTTTCTCTCTGATCCTTCATACGTTCTTTATCCTATTCCGATTCGATTTAGCTTTCTTTTAGTTGCTATACCTTTATTTTGAATAAAGGTGAATCTATAGGGGAAATGATAAATATATAGTATCAATAAGAAGATAGTTTGATTTTCTTGTTTGCACATGTGTATTGTCTAATCTATGAGAATCAAGATTTTCCCCTTCCATAAGCACATATAGGGAAGTGGGCCCTCGGTTATTGAGAGGAATCCTATTGTATTTCTTTTATTTACTGGAGTTTTTTGTCCCCGCGCCCCCTGGTACTGATACCCCCGGTAATCTCTTGCAGGGCGCACAAGGCCCTTAGTCTTACCTCATACAGTTTTTGCTTTCTTGTTGGCTTGGCGGTGCTTTCCTTAAAAGGATGTTTCCCCGCTTTCCGTCTGTCGTGTATTCCCCCTTATGTCTTATGTAAGAAAGAGAGGGATAGGCTCCCCGCTAACACTTTTTCGGATATTCCCCCTTCCAAGGACACTTTCTCGAGCCTTTTACCATCATCATGTTTGGTTTGGGGACGACAAGTACTTCATCTCGAGTAGGACACCAGTGATCTCTACATTCACCTATGTAATTTCGAAAGCTGCTTTCAAGAAGCTCCGTTTTCTAAGGGAGAGTGGACTAAAAAAAGGAGAAGCGCCATGCGTCATGCTTTTGTAGACCAACTAGTATACATTAAAGAAAGTGGCTTCCTCAATTAAACTAGCTTCCTCATCTTCTCTTCCCCCTAACAACTTCACACTGTAGGAATCACATATTCTTAAGCGAGAAGATCAAACTCTTATTATTGAATTTCCATTATTTGCACGTAATAACTTGTTCTCTATATTTTTTTATTTTCAATATTTCTGTTTTCCTTTTTCAGTCTAAAAGGAAAGCGAAGTGACTATCATCGAATAGTCACGAGCCCTTAGAGGTATGAAGTTAAGCGAATCTTACTATCTGAAGGAGCTTAGCTTCTTAAAGGACTCTTAATAAGAAAGCTTTTTTGAAGAAAGCAATTCAAGTAGGGCTTGAAAGAAGCCAGGCGATCCGATCATAAGATAAAGAAGATAGACGAGAAGATAAGGGGCGAAGGACTTTTTTAAATTCGATCAGTGTAAACATGATATTAATTAGTCTGTGTCCTTTCTTAAGATACTCCGGACGCTCCTTGTCCTAATCCCCAGCCATCCGGTTACCTTTGCGGATCTCCTCTGCCTGCTTTTGCGCTATTGTTACTTGCAACGTGTCTTCTCTTACGCAATTCCTGACTAGTCGTAGTTTTTCTAAGGACAAGAATAAGGTTTCAGCTTTTTGGGGTATTTAACATAACTAATAATTCTATATTGGAAAAGTTCAAAATTTTCAAACAATTTTGATCGGTATTCAACTAAGGGCCCCGTTAAGTAAGATGGGAGCCAATACAAAGCTAACAAGCGGGAACCTTAATCTAGATACAGTAGGATCAATTGAGTTAGAAAATCTAATGTGCATACAAGCATCTTTTTCCTTTTATTTTTGAATTTTGCACTATTTAAATAAAAAAGAACCTACAATAAGGTTTTCTTCCTTAAACACTAACCCGACCAAGTCTCACCAATAAGGTAACTCCGCTCTGTATTTTTTGGATCAAATCCGGTGACAATTCTCCACTCACGTCCTTCTTGAGCTGGGTAAGTGATCTTCAAAGGCATCTCCCCGATCCATTCTTCCTAGCGCTCCTCAATCAGATCCATAACTGCCGTTGCTTGTGCAGGAGTAGCTAGAGAATCGAAAATTGCAATAAAGTTGTCAACTAAGAAAGATCGGAAGTCTATGCGAGCCAATCAGGGATAAAATTGAGAATGACATTAAAATTGAACAACTGTGTAGGAGTACTAATAAGTTTTGTAAGGGTATATTTTATTTAATTGAGTGAAATTAGTCAAGTAGTCTTTCTGAATGTGATAGCTGAGAACTGTGATTCTTCGATCGATCAATTCTTGCCATCACGCTCTGGGTTAGCATCTTCCGAGCACATCTAAGCGAAAAATAGAAAAAACTGGATTTTAGTTGGATACCCTTTTTTCCAGTTCCAGGTACAAGTCAAGTTGAATTTACAAAAGAGAATTCAGTGTTAGAAGTATTCAAATCCATAAATTCACTACGAAACAAGGCCGAACCAAGCCATAAATTTGAGACTTTGGAAAACTGCAAATAGTAAACTTAAACTATCAATCATATTAATATTACATCCATCTCCACATAAAAGTGTTGAAAAAACAAGCTATCTGAGAGGCAGAACCTTTCATATATTTAATCTCGCCCAGATATGTTTGCAAGTTGACTATAAACTTCATCTCTCTCCGGACCTCAGGGAGTTTTTACAGAGCTGAATTGCGCGTGCACTTCTGCTAGAGCAGAATCACGTGTGTACTTGGTATATAACCTCAGTAGTATCTTTCACCAGAACCCCAAATCGGCAACGAATATGTCCTTTAGACTATGCTAGAAATGGCTGAACACTAAAAAATAGGTGGAAAACCAGCTTAAGATGGTTGTACTTTTAAGTTCGTTCAATTCACACAGGCAGGGTGATTGAGGTGCGTGCTTCGCAAGTTTTTTACTTTCTTCACACAACAAAACAAAGGCATGATAGTACTGTACTCAACTGCTCGTGCCGTATGGCACTTCTACATTCTATAATCTATAATATGTTCATTCATACCAATATACCTGCTAAAAAAACCAATAATTTTTCAACCCCTCTCACAGACCTGCAACACCAAATTCCTCTCTGCCCTCTGCTCGGCAACGCAATTTCCATGCTCACAACCAGTTAGAGCAAAAACATCCACCCCCGTCTTTCTCTTAAAACTCACCTCAGTCTCGTAAATGTCCTTCCCAAATCCCAGCATAAGGTGTATGATCCGTCGAATCCATTGCTGACTTCACCACGATCGATTAGGTGAAAGGGTTCTGCAAAGTTTGTTTTTTCATACAGGCAGCGTGGTTATAGTACTCATATTGTGCTATCCATGCAATTCGTACTGCATTGGCAGAATTGCTATACACTCTATAAAAAGAGGCTCGATAAGCCTTCGTGCTCTACAAAGAAAAAACAAAATTTTTCTACCAGTGTATATCGAGAAGCCATGGCCCTCCCTGCTCAAATTCTCGACACTCCCCAGCGACTTGCTGAAATTAATGTTGAAATACAAAATGTATAAAATTTTCTTCGAAAACTCGAATAATGTTAAATGGTTTCTTGAGGCATCTTCGCTCCATGAACCCGGCTGTTATTGAAGCACGAGTGGAAGCAAGTCGTCAAAGAATCCGGGAACTAGACGAAAGACTTCAGGGACTACGCCAGGAGCAGCAGGCACTGATCGTGGAGGCAATCTTCCTTGGTGCCCAAGAAAACTAAAAGAGTCCGTCGACTCTTTTTAGTTTTAGAAGGTTTCAATAAGTGTCTTGAGACATTTGTTTTCATGTCTGGTATTTTTTTTAGTGTAGATCTACTCCGGTGCCTACTGGAGATAGACTCCTATCTATGCTAACTATCTTTGTTTGGTTTTATTTGTTATGTTTGCATGTATAGTATGGTAAAACCTAAAGTGTAAAATGTTTACCACTTTATGCTTTATGCTAATAGAATAATTAAAAAAGACTTATTCCCTAAATGACTACTCTAATTTTGTCCAAAAAAACTAGAATACGAATGAGATCCACAATGTCTTCATTGTATTGCTGATAGTAGTTCAATAAATGACGCGTTCCTCTTCAGCGCCATGCATAATTGGCTCGCGTAAAGGCAGAAGAAAAAAAGACCGAACGAAAGAAAACTGACCCGGAGTGGCAAACCACTCTAGTATATATATACGCACATTGATGACTTTATGTTTGTATTTCTGCGCATGTTACTTTCTTTATACTGATACATAAGTTAAATCCTCAAAATTAAAAAATATTCTCCTGCTGTAGCTAGAAACAGAAAGTCTTTCCTTTAATTCCACTGCCTAAACAGGAAAGTGCTTATTCAACATACAGATAACAAAAAATTCTTAAAAAAAGAAAAAAAGAAATTCCTCAGAGCTCATTCACCCTTGTTGAAAATATGGTGGTGAAAGAGTGGTAACCAAGTTCTCTAGGACTAAACTCATCACTGCCATTAAAATGCAGGCTGTGAATGAAAGCTCACAAAATGAAAAGAAAATGAGGAAAAAATTAAGAAAAAAAGGAAAAAAACATCCTTTTCTCCAAATTAAACCTTGGCACTTGCTGCAGTTTTAAGATACTGGTAGTGCTTTTATTTTCTTCGAGACAATATTATAGGCAGTTGGAATCTCAGGTTAGGGGCGGAGCTAGGGGGGACGGAAAGGGTTTTTTTTTTTTTTTTTTGAAATTTCATTGATAAAAATTCTGCGTCCGCCACTGTCTCATACCATAACCTAGTAACCTAAAACACAGCCTCCGAGGTACCTATCTCGTTCGAGTTTTCTGTCGAGGGAAGATGAAATGGTTGATACATAAGCTTCTTCTTCATTGATAGTATCCAACGTTTTAGTCAGTGAACATTTCGGCATAGTGATAAACTTTTGTGGAGCAATTTCTGTTGAGAATCTCATTTTAAGAATTTTGGCCATTGTATTAATTTCTGCTGTTTTTTCAACAAGTCAGAAACAGAAAAAAAATTGTTCAGATTGATGAGGGAAAGACTAAAGAGGTAATAGAAATTTGAAGTAGTTGCGATGATAAGCGAAGTACAGATATCGAAATACTTATCAGCGTATTTAATTTATAGAAAAAATTCGTTACACTATTGACGTAAATTCGAAAAAAGATACTCCCTCCGTTCCAATTTATGTAAATTTATTTGACTGGACATGAAATTTAGGTAAAAATTCAAAAATAGATAGATTTATAAGTGGGCATTCAAAAATAGTCACAATTTCAAAAGTAATCATAATTTAGCCACTTTTTATGTAAAGATAAATTTGAACGAAAACACTGTTCAAAATTCGGAAAATACTCTAGTATAATATACTGGAATTCCAGTATAGTATACTGGAGCTCCAGTAAAGTATACCGGTCGAACATAATATGCTGAAAGTTCATACACATGTGCTCGAATCTCCAGTATATTATGCTGAAACTTTCCGCATGTTGGAGTTCCGACATAATATGCTGGAAGTTCATACACAGGTGCACTGAACTCCAGTATATTATGCTGAAACTTTCCGCATGTTGGAGTTCCGACATAATATGCTGGAAGTTCATACACAGGTGCACTGAACTCCAGTATATTATGCTGGACCGGTCTCTGTTGCAGCAAAATAGTGGTTATTTTTCAATGACTTGGCAAACGCTGACTATTTTTGAATGACCAATCCGAAAGCTGGCTAGCCCGTATTATTTTTATCGGGATTTAAGAAAAAATAAATATTTTTGAAATTGAAATCCTACACAAGTCAAAAAGGATCGGAATATTTGTATGGTTATAAAAGTTATTTACTAAGAGTAGAATTATAATTTTAAATTAAATTATTTTTAAATTTAAAAATAAATCATTCTTTTTGGAATATACCAAAATAAAACAAGATAACGTAAACTGAAGTACGTACTGTATTATTGTGTCGTGTCCAATACGCTACATGCGGCCGTCCTTACTTTTTGCATTAAATTGCATGAAAATGTCTTGTTTGGTCGAAATTGACTAAACATCGAATCCCTAATAAAAGAAGGGGACCAAAAATTTTGACAAGATTTTCTCATAATCAAACGTTGTTCTGACCTTTCTTCATCTTTAGTTAGCATGATTCTGTGTTTGAACTTTTAAGAGCTAATTAAAAAAAAAAATCAGACTGATACACTAAGCTTTCATTATGTACGAAATTCGGGAAAGAATCGAATCACAAGGGTCTATCTTATACAACATTATCTTATATTTTTACAAGAAATTGTTTTCACGGCTCGAATCCGTGACATCTTGATCACATTAGGCTTAGGAAGGACTTAATTAGCAACAAGAATGGGTTAAATAACCAAATTAAGTTCACTATTATATATAGTAGGTCAAATATTGCATGAATAAGGATGTTATTATTCTTAAAATTCCAATTTATTATGACCCCTTTAATGTTGGGAGTGTATGAACAAAGTCACACATGAAAATAAAAAATAAAAAAAAAGCTACTTATAGGGAGTTAGATACTCTTAATGGTGTGCGGTCTTTTGGGGAAAACCGTGAGGGCTTGGTTCAAAACGGGCAATATCACATCATGTTAATAGTATCTTTGGGCTGTTTTACCCCAACAATTGGTATCAGAGCCAATGGATTGACGAGACGAGTATGGAGATGCCGAAGTGATGGCGTAACGTCCGGTTTAGTGCCTTTGCCTGTCTATGGGCCGGTTCACTACCTTTACATATAGCTTCAAAGACGCATGCACAACCTCTCATTGGGCTTTGGTCACCGTAAATACTGTATCATATGGGTGCCACACAGTTAATCTCCAAATTAGCTCTGATGGGTCATGTGAAACTTCGTTCTATGGGGAGATTGTTGGGAGCGTGTGAACAAAGTCCCACATGAAAAGTAGAAAACAAAAATTAAATAAGCTACTTATAAAGAGTCGAATACCCTTAATGTGAGGTTTTTGGGGAATACCGTGCGAGTTTGGCTCGAATCGGAGAATATCATATCATGTTGAGAATGTCTTTGGACCGTTTTACCCCAACACCTGCCTATCCAGAGGGCGTGCGGGAACAAAACCTTTTAAGCATTTGCACTTTTTATTGTTCCCTTTTACTTTAAGTGAACAACTTGAGTAGACATCGAATTTACGAAAAACTTTTGAAACTCGTGACTTTAAACATGTTATAATATTTATACGATTATAACAATACAACAACAACAACGACAACAACCATTCAGTATAATCCCATAAGTGGGGTCTGAGGAGGGTAAGATTGCCTTATGCCTATCCTGGAAGGGCAAAAAGATTATTTCCGATAGATCCTCGGCTAAAGAAGATGGAATAAGCCCTGATAGTGAGTAATAGCTAGACAAATAATTAGAAAACTAAATCGAAGATAGTAACAGAGAATACGACTATACTATTATATGATTTAAAATAAAATAAAAAACTTAAAATTAAATCGTTTTCGAATAATGTTGAAAGAGTTTGCCAAGGGAGTAGCTATTGGACTCTTTCTTAATGCCAAGAGTTACAACTTTACTTGTCCTTTCAAATGAATTAAGGTACACTAGTCAAGTCAAGACAGTGATTTTGTACGTGCTATTTCAGTGTACCAGCAGTGTCATGACTCCGCATCTTTCACTAGATCTTATTCCTTGCACAAATCTCCTCAACAAGAAATTTTTTATTTTGTGTCTCACACAACTGACAATAATTGTGTGAGGCCTCTTTTATGCTCACTTACTTGTGGATCCATTTCTTCAATAATGACTGCTCTGACGGCAAAATTAGAATTTTGAGTGTATAAATTCTGAATTCTAAAGAAGTTAGCTAATGAGTTCGGGATAAATTACTATAAATATTAAGTGAAATTTGTAATACGAATACATGATCTGTACCAAAACTATGCGTTTTACTGAACCTGTAAACGGAACTGTAGCTCCGCCCCTGAGTCCTAATACATAGAGGCATGACACCACGAATTTTTCAATCAATAAATGCCAGTTCTTCTGCCAGATCACTAAGCACTAGCCCATGCGTTAATTGTATGGTTCCATTTGAAAAGGAAAGATGCATTGACCTCTCAAAGAGGTAAGCCTTTTTGCATTGATAACTACAATTTCTTGCAGGGTATTATTTGGTTCAAAACCAGAATATTCCTAGGATTATAATTAGGATTATAATCTGAATTATCAATTCATCTTCTATATGAGATCACTTATACCAAATCTTTTGTATAAAACTAAACATTAACCTACCAAACGGGATAAATTTCATGTCAAATTACATTTTATATCGAGATAACCTACCAAACTCTTGAACCAAACACCCCAGGGTCTATAAAAACTAGGTAGCTTAGTCATGAGATTTTGCTAGAAGGTAGATCTTCTCTTTATGAATTATTTGAGGTTAGGCTTGAAGTCTCCCTCGGCCTCTTGTGTACTCATCTAAAATGTGTTAACATGTTTAAAAGTATGTTTATGTTCCAATGACTGATATGCAAAATGACATATTCGAGCCAATTACTCAAATGGTTACTCAACTTGTTATTTTATGGCTTGAATTATTTTCGTGTATGTTTAGGAAATCCATAATTCTTATAGGTTTAGCAAAACCCATTGTCCTAATAAATTGGGAAAGGAAAACCTATTGTACTTGTCAAATTGAGAAACCTTTCTCTTATAGGTTTGAGACTATTTGGGATCTATATATAGGGGTTGTAGTTAGGGATTCTATAGATTGTATTGTGCTTTTCTTCTCATTCATAATGGAAAACTCTCTCTGCTTCTGCCCCGAGGAATAGGCTTAGCCGAAACTCGTTAAAACCTTGTGTTGATTTTTCTTCTCTATTTGCTTTGCGTGTGATTGTGTGTTAGTTAACCCACGATCTTTCGCAACAATTGGTATAAGAGCAAGGTTCGGGTTTCTACATATAATCTAGGATAAGATGTCTTCATCATCTTCAACAAAGTACAAAGTAGAAAAACTTGACGGGGGTTCTAGTTTCAGTCTATGGAAGATTAGGATGAAATTTTCCATGGTGTTACAAGGGTTATGCAAGGCGATTGATGAGGATATTCCTAAAGAGATGACATAGACGAAGAAGGCAGACCTGAAGGAGAGGAATTTGCGTGCGATCTTCATGTGGGATACATATAGAGTTCTTGGGGAAATTGCTGAAGAAACTTCTGCAGCAACGACATGGAAGAAGCTAGAAGATATGTATTCTAAGAAATCGCTAATAAACCGCCTGTACCTAAAAAATGAGGTTATACAATCTCCGCCGTATGAACGAAGGTACACTTGTTAAAACTCCCTTGATGAGTTTAATTCAATTATAATGGACCTGAAGAACGTGGATATCAAAATTGAGAGTGAGGATCAGGCCTTGATTGTGTTATGTTCTTTGCCACCGTCTTATGATACTTTTGTTGATACGCTGCTATATGGAAATGACAACATTTCACTCGAAGATGTTAGTAATGCACTAAAATCTAAAGAGTTGAAAAGGAGCTTTCTAGACAGCAGAATTGAGGGCGAGGGCCTTGTGAGTAGAGGAAGAACACAACATAAGGACTTTAAAAGAAAAAAGTCAACCACTAGATCAAAGTCTAGAGCAAGGATGCAAAATTGTTATGAGTGCAAGGTCACTACAAGAGAGATTGTCCTAAGCTGAAGGAGAAAAGAGGGAAGCATAAAATAGACAATTCGACAAATATTGTTGACACTGACTATAGTTCTGATGATAGTGACTAGTAGGGGAAGTCTGTGCTGCAAATTTTAGTCATGGGCAATATTCTTGGGTTCTTGATTCTGGTGCTACTTTCTACATGTGTCCACACAAGAATTGGTTTGCAACTTACAAGCAAATGAGTGGGACTGTTCACATGGGAGATGATAATCCATTACCAGTAGAGGGGATTACTAACATCAAATTGAGAATGTTCGATGGAATTATCAGAAACATTCAGTGTTGGCATTTTTTGGATGATCAAGGGTATAAGTTTCACTCCAAGAATGGAATACTTAAAATGTGTAAAGGCTCTATGGTACTCATGAAGGTAAACCTGCATTTTGAGTTGTATCATCTTCAGGCCATTGTAGTTGAAGGGGAAGTTGTTGTAGCTTATGGGAATAGTGATTTGAATCAGTCTCAGTTGTGGCACTTGCGAATTGGTTGTACGAGTGGTAAGTGATTGTCTTTGTTGAGTAAGCAAATTTTGTTGAATGGGTACAAAAATCAAGTTTTGAATTTTTGTGAGCATTCTGTGTTTGGTAAACAGACAAAAGGTAAAGTTCAGCAAGAAGGCCGAGCACAAGACAGAGACAAGTTAGATTATATACATTCAGACTTGTGGGGTCCAAATAGAGTTCCCTCCAAGAGTGGTGCCAGGTATTTTATGACTTTGATTGATGATTACTCAAGAATGGCGTGGGTGTATTTTTTAAAAACAAAATATGAGGCATTTCCGGCATTTGTTAAATGAAAGACAATGGTTGAGAGGCAGAGAGAAAGAAAACTTAAGCGTCTTTGAACTGACAATGGGTTGGAAATTTGCAATTTTGAGGACGATAATTTCTTCTAATAGAGAGGGCATAATGAGACATCGCACTTGTATCGGAACACCACAACAAAATGGTGTTGCAGAACGTAGGAACAGAAGTGATAGGGCACGAAGCATGCTTTCACACTCACGTCACGTGTTAGCAAGGATGTTTGGGCTAAAGCAGTCAATACAGCTTGTTATTTGGTCAACAGATATCCATCCACAACTATTGAGTTAAAAACTCCTTTTAAGGTATGGTCTGGTTCACTTGCTGATTATTCAAATTTAAGGATATTTGCTTGTCCTTTGTATGCTCATGTGAGAGATGGAAAACTTGAGTCGAGGGTAAAGAAGTGCATATTTCTTGGGTATGAAACTGGAGTGAAATGTTATAGGTTGTGGTGCACTCATCAAAAAACTCCAGGGCTAATTATCAGTAGGGATGTAACATTCAATGTATCTGCCTCACTGGACAGTCAGAGGGAGAAGGCAATAACAACAACAGATTGTGGTGTTAGTGACCGCATAAAGCTAGAAATTGAATCTCCAATAGCTCAGCCTAGTAGTTCTAAAGTAGAGGAAATGGAGGAGGTTCAAAACATTGATCAAGATAATAATGTTGATGCACCTGCACGAGAGAAACCATATAACATTACAACAGTCAGAGAGAAGAGAGTGATCAATCCACCACAAAGGTTTCCAAACGTAGCTGATGGTAATTTTCCTGGATATGAATTTTTTTTGGAGTTTGCTTTGTCAGTTGCACAGACCATTGATGTGCTTGAGCCTAATAGTTATAAAGAATTTGTTTCTAGTCTAGAAGCAGATCAACGGGTTGGTGCTATAAGTGAGTAGATTGAGTCTCTTCATAAGAATCAGATATGGAAGCTTGTTCCATTTCCAAAGGGAAAGAAAGTACTAGGTTGCAAATGGATTTTTTTTTAAAAATAGTTGGATCCAGGGGTTGAAGCATCAAAGTACAAGGCAAGATTAGTAGCTAATGGTTTTACACAAAGGAGGGGGATATATTACCATGGAGTGTTCTCCAGTGGTAAAGCATAGCTCCATCAAGGTCTTACTGGCTTTGGTGGCTCTTCATGACTTAGAGCTAGAGCAGTTAGATGTGAAAACTGCATTCTTGCATGGTGAGTTGGATGTTCAGATTTATATAAGTCAATCTGAGGGATTCATTACTTAGGATAAGAAGAATCATGTTTGCTTACTTAAGAAATCTTTATATGTCTTGAAAACAGTCGCCTAGGTAGCGGTATAAAAGATTTGATACATTCATGATTCAAAATGCCTTTTCTAGAAGTGCATATGATGGTTGCGTGTATTACAAAAAGCTTGAAGATGGTTTTTGTATATATTTGTTGTTATATGTGGATGACATGCTTATTGCTGCTAAAAGTATGTCACATATTATCCTATTGAAGAAGCAGCTAGGTGAGGAGTTTGAGATGAAGGATTTAGATGCTGCAAAGAAGATATTGGGGATGGAAATTACTCGAGATAGAACGGTTGGAAAGTTGATGTTGTCCCAATGGTCCTATATTGAGAAGTTCCTCAAGAAATTTAATTTGACATGTGCTAAATCTCTGTCTGTTCCTTTTTCTTCCCATTTCAAGTTGTCTGCAGACATGTCACCAAAAACAGATAAGGAGATGAAGCAGATGTTTAGTGTTCCATATTCGAGTGTTGCAGGTAGCATTATGTATGCTATGGTTTGCACTCACCCTAATATTTTACATGTTGTTAGTGTTTTGAGTAGATACCTGGCGTGTCCTGGTAAAGAACATTGGCAGGCGGTGAAGTGGATCTTGAGATACTTGAAGGATACTGCAGATGTAGGCTTGACTTTTTATAAAGACAAGTTGAGAGAATCCTTAGTTGGCTATGTTGATTCAGATTATGCAGGAGACTTATATTAGAGAATATCTCCAACATCTAACGATTTTACTCTTTCTGTTAGTGTCATCAGTTGGAAGGCGACTTTGTAGTTTGTTGTTTCTTTGTCTACCACACAAGATGAGTATATGGAAATTACGGAAGTAGTGAAAGAGGCTATTTGGTTATAAGGCTTGGTATGTGATCTAGACTAGCTCAGAAGAAGACACCAGTGTTTTGTCACGGTCAAAGTGCCATCCATCTTTCTAAGAATCAGATGTTTCATAAGCGGATGAAACATATTGAAGTCAGACATCACTTTATTCGAGATTATATCTAAAGGGGTTGTTAATGTGGAAAAAGTGTCTATGCATGACAATCCAACTGCTATGATGACTAAGGCAGCTCGGCCAACAAGTTTAGGCATTTCCTAGACTTGATTGGTGTGTTCAGTACTCAATAGAGCCCTCACAAGGGCTGAGGGCAAAGTAGAGAGAAGTTGTTCATGATGATGAAGATAATTGAATCCAAGGGGAAGATTTGTTATCTTGTGGCTTGAATTATTTTCTTGTATGTTTAGGAAACTAATAAGTAGGGATTTTGACTACATATTAGCGCCTTTTAGCTTTCTTTTTAGTCCAAAAGCGTTTAATTGTCTTCCCAAAAACTGATGAAATGTGTTTAATTGCAAGAATATTGGAATATGAACTCTTGAGATGAAATACAACTCAAGAAGGCGTAATCTAAACTCAAGGACAAAAAAGGCATAAAAGCTCGATTGTGTGAACCACAGAATATCATCTGCGCCCGCAGGTTATGAAGGAATTTCCATCAAAGACTGGTGCAAAGTGCGGTCCGCACATGAATTATGCGGCCGCAAAAGCTGAACCACAAGCAAAGTTAAGGGTATATGCATTCCAAGTCTCCAAGAAGTGCGGACCGCACAACAATTGTGCGGCTGCAGAACAAGAACAATGTGGTCGCAGATACAACTATGCGGACCGCATAAGAGCAAGGTGCGGCCACCGTTACAATTCTACGGAACGTATAAAGAGTGCATTACCGTCGCGGTTCTAAATTATGTGGCCACATACTTCCAATCCCATCAAGCTAAAGAAAAGTGCAGACCACACATGGAATTGCGCGGCCGCAGAACCTCCGAAAGGGTACTTTTTCCAGAAATTTCTAGCCATGTATAAATAAACAAGTTTCACATTTTTAGGTAAAACTTTTGACATCAACTGCTATAGTAGTCGTTTCTTTTTACTCTTTTTAGTAGTTTTTCATATTTTGAGCTATTTGAACATATATTTTATCATTTTAATTAGCAATATGAGATTAATTATCATTTCTTCTTCTAATTATTCCATTTCAAGCATGAGTAACTAGATTTTCACTTGGGTTGTGACCCATCCCTAGTGTGTAAACTTAATGGATGTTTAATTTATTATTTTTTTATGGTCGGGTGTTTATTATTTATGATGTTCTAAACGCCAATACCACACAAGAGGGGGGGGTGTGGTGTCTGGTTTTCGCGTGCACTAGTTATAGAATGACCTGATTCTTCTATGTGTTCCAACCTCTACTGTTTGCGGAATAATAAATACAGAAAAAAGAACACAAATATTTTTATGTGGAAAACACCCGGCTCAAAAGGTGAAAAAACCACGACCTACTGCACAGTAGGATTTTCTCCAAACACTTCACTACAACTCTAAGCCAACAACAAAGTTTACAAACTCTTGCAAACCTAAGGATTAAATCTAACCCTTATAACGACTAGCCACTGCTGTTGCGACTGCTTCAAGTTAATTCTAACTTGAATAATACAACTCCGTACATAATACAATTTGCTTCTACGAAAGCTAAAAGGTACAACTCAAAACACCTACTACACTTTGAACTAGAAATAAAGAAAGACGCATAAAACTCTTTATGATGCTTGTACTTCAATCTGGTTCGTGTAGCTTCAGGATCGCACTCTTTAAATCTCACACGAATTGCTTGCAAAATTTCATTGCTATATTGCTCTCAATTCTTGATAAATTTCTGCTTTTTGTGCGTCTACGTACAATAAGAACAATATGCAATTTATAGGACTTAGTAGATAAGAAATTAAGTAGAATCCTAATGCTACTCTTCGTTGGTGAAAGAGTTCTAGTTAATCTCAACTTTCACAAATCCTTCCTTATCTTAGATTCTGTACTTATTGACTAAGGAGTCTTTCTCCTTTTTCGTTTTTGCAATCTTTTCGATCAGGAGATATCTCAATTTCACCAGAATTCGTTTATCTCATGCATGTGCATCTCACATGCCTTTGACTCTGCTCAGGTCTATGTCACCTGTGATGGACCTGGTTCATTTCTGAGTTCCTTTGTCAATCTTCAAAACTATTTCCTTTCTTGGGCCAACAAATTCCCCTTTTTTTATGATGACAAACTTTGTGCTTCAGCTTAGTCCAACATTGACACATATTAGAGTATTAAAAATTTATCATAAAGAATCAGGTTCATTTGGTTATAACTATCACATGTTTAGAGAACAACCTATCTTCCCCCTTTTGACATCATCGAAAAGTTGCAAAACAAATTGTGTGAATCCCAGATTTTTAACACTTACACATGGACACTTGGGCAACTGCATATACAATCATGGAGTAGTCATCAATAATCAACTAAGAATTCAAACTATCAAAGAAATAGAGATACTGAATCAGAGCAAAAAGCAACAGATTTCATTGATAGAGAGAATACGATTCTGCCACAATTCACAAAATGAAACCAAATAGTTAAAACATGAGCAACAAAAATAATCCCGAATCTGGGTCACTGAAAGTTCTAGGAAGGCTAGGAAAGTAAGGCTTGGAAAAATTACAGACCTGGTTCGTTTAGCCAAGATAGATGGTTCAGCGGACTTAGAAATTGATGAAGACTTCTTTGAGAAAGTCTTGGCTTTCTTGGGCTTAGGGTTCTGAACCTCTACCTCTGCCACTTTTTAACTTTGATGGACTAGGTCCATCTCATCCACTTCAACAGGCTCAACAACCTTTTCTTTCCCTTTTTCCACTCTTTTCTTTTCACTCTCCTCTAAAGTTATCTTCAACTCGTCCTCACTTTGCTTTAACTTGCTCCTTGTAGTTCTTCCTCTTGGAAGAGAAATATTAGAAGTCTCAGAAGGAGCAACTTTTCTTTTCTTGTTTTCTCTTGTTATCTTATAAGTTTGAGCTTTAGGAGTTCTTTTCTCCTTTGGATTGTAACTATCGCCTAACGTTTTCAGCAGATCCGCCAGGGTTTCCTCAGTAGATGAACCAGGTTCATTTGTGTGTTGTCCCAGATTTTGCAACCCTTTAGCAACTTCTCCTGAGTCACTTCCCATTGATTTCTTGACTCCTTCTTCTCCAATTTCTTGTTCACCACCACAGATAGCCATTTTTACAAATTCTTGCCCTATTCCCCTCTCTTCACTCCGTACTCCCTCTCTCTCTTTTTCTTTTTCAATTTTGTTTTTACCACCTCTTCTTCTCGTCTCATGCAGTTCCACATATTTCACAGACCCAACCAAGATAAACCTATTTTCTAAGTTTTTTAGCAACTTCAAAGATGGCCTCAGAAGAATGGTTTGGGACAAATGTTACCTAAGTCATCGGAAATTCGGGAATGGTTTTGTAAGGGAGGGGATGGCTTGAATGAACTTTTAGTTTTGAATTGACGGTTAAGGATTACCTAGAATCTAGGTATTTTAGTTTAGTGAGAGTTCTGCTCATGATTTAATTATTAGGATTTCAAGGTGTGCAGAGTGTAGAACACATACCTCGCCTTTCGAATGAACCAACACCGATGAACCGGGTTCATCACTTAAGAATCCTCTTGATCAAGTCTCAATTTTCAAAGATAAAAAAAATTCCATTAGCGATCAGTGAATCATATTAAAACATGGCATAAGAGTATACATTTTACAGTATGAAACTGAGCAACTGTTAGTCTGATTATTTACACAAATTCCCGATTTTCTAGCCTATTTTTTTATTTTTTATTTTATTTTTGTCATGTACATTCTGAACTAGTTCAATCAGGTGATCTTAATCGTCCCTAGTAGTAACCTTTTCCTTTCAAAATTCTCTCTACTCGGTTCATTTGTAAGTATATCTGCATGGTTTCACAACCAACTGGTTATTCCGTGAAGTTCCTTCAATGCCTTGTTGTTGTGGAACAGGATCAGGCACATGTTCCAGTGAGGTTTAGGAATTAGTTTGTTCAGTTCCCCCTGTCATGTTGCCCGGGATGGATGAACATGTTCCATCACCTGTTCCTTCCTCCAGTGTTGCTCCAGATTGGACTGAGTTTCTGACCAGCCCAATTTCTTCATCATCTTGTTCCTGTCTCAGAGAAAGAATGTTAGTTCCATCAAAAACCACATACACACTTTATTCAACACACATAGTTCTTTTGTTATAAACTTTATAAGACTTACTATGTGAATAATATCCCAAGAATATACCCTCATCACTTCTGGGATCAAACTTACCTAGGGAGTCTTTATCATTGTTGTGCACAGAGCACTTGCAACCAAAAGCCCTAAGGTGGGATATATTGGGCTTTCTCCCGTTAAGTAATTCATAGGGAGTCTTCTCTGCAAGTGGTCTAGTCATGCACCTATTTATGATATAGCATGCAGTATTAACAGCTTCTGCCCAGAAGCTATGGGGTAGTTTACTAGAAAGAAGCATATTCCTACCCATATCTTCAAGTGTCCTATTCTTTCTTTCAACCACTCCATTTTGTTGTGGAGTTCTAGGAGTAGAAAAATTATGATCTATGCCATGCTCATCACAAAATTCAGCAAATTTAACATTTTCAAATCAGTGCCATGATTAGACCTAATTGATGCAAGTTGATTTCCTAATTGTTTCTGAATTTTTCTAACAAAAGAAGTAAACATGTAAAATGCCTCATCTTTAGATGATAGAAACAATGTCCAGGTAAATCTGGAATAGTCATCAACAAGTACCATCACATATATCTTACCACCTCTGCTTAATGTTCTTATAGGACCACACAGATCCATATGAACCAGTTCCATCGTTCTGGTGGTACTTACCATTTTCGTGATTTTAAAAGAGGATCTTACCTGCTTCCCCCATGCACAAGCCTCACAAACTTTGTCTTCCTTGAACTTAATGTTAGGCAGACCTATCACTAAGTCCTTGGAGACTAATTTGTTGAGTTGACTCAGACTTGCATGTCCAAGTCTCTTGTGCCAAAGTATGGGATCATTGTCCAGCACACTTAAGCATGTTAATTCATTTTTCTGACAGTGTGGACAAATCTATGATGTAAATATTGTTCACTCTTTTTCCCTGTTGTCGCGCCCCCTTTTTCCTCTCCTCTCGGATCAGTTAGGGTCTTCGACATTATTGGGATAACTCTTTTCCTTTTGGGAAAGGGATATATAAGGAATTTGAAGAGTCGCCACCTAACGAATTAAGGTGTGTTAGGGCACCTACTAAGGGTCATTTACAAAACAGATTGAATAACTAGAGATTGGGTAAGGGATTGAAATTACTTCAAGGGGAAGGTGTTAGGCACCCCTCAAAGTCCACAACTGTGGTTCCCGGCCAAACAAGCTTTGTGAATTTAAACAAGTAGCAAATAGGCAATTAAGGCATACGTGCGTAAACAAATAAAGGTTTTGAAAAGATTTGCAGTCTAAGCACAAATATGTGATAAAAAGTTTTAAAAGATTTAAAGTCTAAGCACATGCATAAGGTTTTAAAAGGATTTACAGTCTAAGCACACATATGTAAGGGATAGGGGAGTCCTAAGTTGTTTATCCTATAGGATCACATCAGTACAATGCCCGGTAATCACACCTCAGAAAGGGGCTACACATGGCATTAGCGCACCGGTCATCATATCCATATCTACCCTTTACCCCACCCTTAGCGGTTATTAAGCGAGTTTATTTATCGAACTCTAAGCGTGCTGCTACCCGTCCCTTCTTAATGGTCCTGGAGGAATTTAGGACCTCTAAATATAGGCAGTTATAGACAAACCCCTATGGTTTTTAAAGGAGAAAATTCTAGGCGACATGCAAGAGCACATAGGACTTAACAGATAAATGCAGAAAAACGCAGTTAAGAGGCCCATGTTTACCTCCACAAATAATGCACATAAGAAGCACGTCTCAAACACAAACAAGAGGTAGTTTTATTAGACAGGATCCCAAGGCATGATGTCTAAGTGAATATCAAAACACAGAAGATATGCAGCTTTGTTTTATAAACTCAGAAGCAGGGGCCCTAATCAGTTTGCCTACTGATTTTAAAATTGTAAGCCGTTAAGCAGTAAACACAAACGAAAACCGTTCTCTAGTTTTACACAGATTGATTACCTAAGGCTTGCCTAGGCGTAGGATCATGCATAATAGTCACCAGAATTGTTAAAACAATTCAGGAGTTGTTTTTGCCTAAAAGCATGTTGTTCTAGGTGTTACAAAATACATGGATTGTTACCAGTTTTATTTAGAATAAGACGATCATATGTGAGACTATTTTTTTCCATCTTTTTATAATCAATATAGTTTAACTAGGTGTGGCTAAGAAAATGCAAACAGAATGCCTAATACATGATTTCTAAATGCACAGAAACGATAATTTTTATGACAATGATCTTTAAATTAACAGAATTCCTAAAGCATGGTCTGTAGATGCACAAAAAGAGTTACAGAATTGTTAAGACATGATTGCAGGATGCACAGGAGTAACAACCCTTATGTTAATGCTGTTTATTAACCTAGGAGCAGGATTTCTAAGTGATAAACATGTATTAGTGTCAAATGAGATGCTGAAGCAGTATACGTGAAACCTATGAACATGATATCTAATGCATGGCATGATTTGAATATATTGGTCCTAAAACAGGGATTCTAATGCAAGTATAGATAAGGTAAAGCCTATAACATGCTTTCTACCCATTAATATTGATAGAAATATATAGTAACCCTCCCCATTTAACTAGCCATCCCCAATATTTGTTTACAAACAATTAGTACACACTAGCCAAATGAATTACATAAATAGATAAAGGAAAAGAAGAAGTTATACTATAGGGAGTCTGATGCAGTCCCGGATTTCATAACCTCAAATGCCCAAGTGTTTCATAGCCTTTCTCATGTCCGGGTGTGTCAGAGTTCCTGAAGAACCTCAAGGGTCCCGGGCAGTGCTCACACCCAGATTTCAGACCAAAACTGAGTAAGTGCAGTGTGGAAGAGCCAACCCTAGTGCATCAGAGTTCAGAGGGATCTCACAGGAATCCCAAAGCAGTCACACACTGGAGGGGCAGAACTTAAGGACCTAAGAGTAGAGTGGGAGTGTTTGACATAGTTTTGAAAAGGCTTTGGTATAAAACAGTGTTGAAAGACTCAGTTGAAGTTTATGAAAGTATGAAGTGGTTTAGTAGTAAAATATTTTGAACAAGAGTAGGGCAATTAACAAACAGTAGACTAATTACAGCACAAACAAGTTTATCACACTCAAATCATAGTCCTTCACACAAGGATCATTGGGGATTAGGGACAAGTAGAGCATGTATGGTGAACACATAACAAACAGAAGCATAGAAATTTCAAAGAATAACAGTCAATAGGTCATAGGTTCCATAATTGCTAATGGTTGCATAGAGTCAGAAGTCCTTAGGGGGGCTAATGGGGTCGGGGATAACTAATGGTGTAAACATAGTATAGGATTATGAATTTCATAACAAACAATAGAAGACATAGTGGTATTAAACAGAATTGAGCATATAATCAGAACAGTTCTGAATAAAAAATTGCTTACAAAATAGGTTTGTACCAGAAACTAAAGGAATCAATCAATTAACCATTCAAACATGCATAGATAGAACATAGTCAGTTTGAAACATACTACAAATGGAGTAACATATTCATTGGCATGCTGATCCTAAGAGGGGGTAGGACATAACATAACATGCTAGATGAACAATAATGTAAACATGTCAACTACATGTTGAACAACAAAACTATAGGTAGAAACAGATAAGGAATATGATAAATTGAAGCAGTAGGAAAAACATTGGTTTGAGACTTGAATTGAAATCAGAACATACCAGTACAGAGAGTAAACACAAAGTGAAGAACAAGAGAGTATAATAATTAGCCTTGGCTTGCAGCCGGCTAATTTAGTAACAATAGCAAGTAACCAAAAGAAAGCAGAAGAGCTTTTGAGTGTATGAGAGATGTGAACTAATGTGAGTTCGTGTGTGTCCTGAAGACTGTTAATGAGAGTAGTATATATAGTAGTTTGAAGCTAGGTAAAATAAGGTAAGAATCACAATTGTACAGTAATTATGGAACTCAGAACCAATTAGAGTAAAATCAGTGCAAGTACTCCCTTAATTAAGAGAGTTAACTTCAAACGGTATAAGACAGGTAACAGATAAGGAAGGAGAACATATATGGCTGGAATATAACTAAGGAAATAATTCAAGCTCAGTACAAGTATGGAGTAAGAAATTAAGGCTAGGTACATAAGGTTCTAGTTAAGAAAATAATATAAGAATCAATTAACAATATGGTCAACCATAATATAAGGTAAGAGAATAATTCATAGTCGCAAATCAGTAAAAATATCATCACAGGAAATCAGTAAAAGGTATTAATCACAGGAAATCAGGGATTCAAATAAAGGTAGTACTGATTAAGGGAAATTACTACAAATTTGTTGTGAATAAACGAAATAAACACAGTATGGGCGAGGAGAGACGAATCAAAAACCCTAATGAGCATAATAAAGTAAAAATCACAGAAACTCAGAACATGATTATGAGAAACATGCATACATACAAATCAAACGAACAAATAAGCAAAGACAGTCTCAGAACCCAGGATTAAAACCAAAAGAATTAGGGTTTTTAACATAGTCAATCAGGTTAAAGGAAAAACCTAAATAACATTGTTTAAACATAGTAAAGATTATAGAATAATACTTAAAATCAGAGAAAAAGTCGTTTTGAAAAGGGGTTAAGAAACCCTAGTTATGAAGACAGAGAGACGTTTTAAAAAATCAGAAAGATTCTCATTAGAAAATAGTAGAATAACTCAAAATACTCTTAGATCTGTTACAGATCTAGAGAGTCAAGAGATAAATTAGGGTTTTGAGAGAGATAACCTAGAGATAGAGAGATTCTGGCTTAGAAGCCATAAGTCTAGCCGGAAAAATAAAAAGATCTTACTCAGACGTGCCAAGGTGGCCTGAGAACGGTGAGCACAAGCCCGGGGAAGGGGGGGGGGTTAAGTTAACAGCCGTTGGTCCCTTGAGGACCTCGAGACAGAAAGAATCCGGGCATGGGGGGAGCCATAGAGGCTAGGGGG
>ML271586.1:99869-114981 GCA_005239495.1 Nicotiana undulata | reverse complement strand
TTGGTATAAAGGGAGGGGGGATGGGGGTTGGGGGGGGGGGGGGTAGACTATTAGGTTAATTAAGGAAGGGGTGAATCTGGGTCGTTGATCAAATTTGATCAATAACCAAGATTTAATCAGAGTTGGGCCGGGTAATTTTAGGAATTGGGCTGGTTTAATTAAGGGTTTTGGGCTAATTTTAATAGGATGTAATTGAATTATAAATAGGTTGTTTGTTAAATACCCAATTCAAATTAATTATAATAATTTATAAAATAGCTAGTAATTATAAAAAAATCAATTCATGCATAGAAAAAATAGTTTAAAATGATTATTTATTATTTTAAAATACAAATGACTAATGTTTAGTAAAACTAGTACAAAATTATATGCTTGGGCTGTAATTGCAAATTTATTGCAATTATAGCCAAAAGATATCAATTTGGCTAATTATGAAATAATTTGGTCTTATTAGGACCCTAAAAAATAAAATGCTTTTGAAATCATTTGTGATGGAATTTTGTAATTATTTATTGGAAATAAAATGTTGGATAAATTAATAAAAATATAGAAAAATTATGGAAAAATACCAATTGCTATTAATGCATGATTTTGAAGGTATATATGCAATTTTAAAATATTTTTGGGAAAAATTGGGTATCAATAGCTGCCCCTCTTTACCCGGAAATGATGAAAGCGTTGTGGGGTAAAGATATAATGACCAATTTTGACCGAGTGAAACAGTTTGAGAGTTTTAGGCCGCACCCTGGTTTCTGAGCTGCCTACATATCCCTAGTTTTACAGGAATCAGGCCCTGTGTAGTTCCGGATTCATCGGCGAAGTATACCGGTGAAGTCATTGCAAGAACGGACGCAACATCTAGGGATGGAGGAATGAACGGTTTACAGGAGATCAGGTTTGATATGGTTGAGAGAACTGGAGCGCGATCGCTCCTGCTGGGATAGTCGTTGCTCGCCGGGTCACCTGCAAATAAGAGTCATACAAGTGTATATTGTGCATAAATTTAAACATGATGCAGGTTCCCTTTGGACTATGAAAGTTGTCGTCGGACGGGTAGGGATGACGTCCTCAGATCATGATGTCCTAGGCCATGAATTGTTTGATGAGAGATTCGCAGGCCATGAAATGATGTTCTCGGGCCACGAAGATGGTGCCTCTGAACTATGACGCCTTTGAATAATTATATGCAAAATTGAGAGAGATCCTCAGGTCATGACATGGTGTCGTCCGGCTATGAGGATGATGTCGTTAGACTATGATGCCTTTGGACAAGTTGGCGATATTTCAGCCCATGAGATGCAATAATATGATGTCCACAAGACAAAGCTTAGTCTTGGGAAACAGAGGATAGAGCTTAGCCCGAAAGAGAAGCGAAGTAAATAATACTTGAGAGACAATGCTTAGTCTCGGTGAAAAAGTAAATTGGAGGCTGAGCTTAGACTCATGCAGGTATGGAGACAGAACTTAGTCTCATGCAAAGGAAGGCAGAGATTAGCCTTATGCAAATAGAAGTCAGAGATTAGCCTTATGCAAGTGGAAGACAGATATTAGCCTTATGCAAATGAAGGCAGAGATTAGCCTTATGCAAGATGGAGACAGAGCTTAGTCTCATGCAGGGGAAGGCATCAATTAGCCTTATGCAAATGGAAGGCAGAGATTAGTATTATGCAAGGGAAGGTAGATATTAGCCTTATGCAAGACGGAGGTAGAGCTTAACCTCATGCAGATAGGAAGGCAGCGGTTAGCCTTATGCAAGATGAAGGCAGAGATTAGCCTTATGCAAGACAGAGGTAGAGCTTAACCTCATGCAGATAGGAAGGCAGCGGTTAGCCTTATGCAGGATGAAGGCAGAGATTAGCCTTATGCAAGGGAAGACAGAGCTTAGCCTTATGCAAATGGAGGTAGAGATTAACCTCATGCAAAATGCGGGACAAAGCTTAGTCCCATGCAAGATGAAGGCAGAGCTTAGCCTTATGCAGAAGAGTAAATAGCAAATGATAGTAGAATTTCTTAGCTGGTAGCAAATTGCGGTATTGCGATTGTTGCGAGAATTATGATTAAGGAGCATGTTATCCTTTGTGCTAATATAAAATGTCGGCAAGTGCGATGGTTTCGACAATTATGACTTTGAACATGTTTGTAAATAGTGCTAATAGCAAATTGCGGCCTTTGCAACTGTGTTGAGATTTGTGACTTCGAAGCGTGTTTATTCTTTATTCCTACATCCAAAGAGAAATTGTGAGTTCTGTAGATGGGGAAGGTTGGTTCGTATCCCCGCTGGCTTTGCTCGACTCGTTCTGCTCGATCTAATGATCCTGTTCAAATCATCGGGGTAGCATATTCTAAACAGAGCAATTATTTTTTTTAAAGCAAGCATGCATGATTTTATAAAGACATAGTATAAAATATATTTTAAGAAATTTAGATAAACCGACAACCGTGATACGATTCAAGACATTGCAACCTCTCATATTATGAAATTTTGAGGGTCCTCCTCAAAATTATGCCCCAGTTAGATGGGTTGACGTCTCTGATTGATGCGCATGCTGTGATCGGCTAAACTTGCTTCGGAATTTTGAGGGTCTTCCTCAAAATTCTGCCCCAATTTCCAATTGCGGGGGAAATGAGATTTTTTATTGAATTGTGACCGAACCCATAGGGCTGCCTACGTATCCCCTCTTAAACGGGAATCACGTCAGACGTAGTTCAATTTACATCATTTGAAAAAACCCATAAAGAATTACACATAGTAGCGCTTGACTGCATCGGAATTGATTAGGTCTGGCCAGACTTCTCCGTCCATTTCTGCAAGTATAAGTGCACCTCCTGTCAATACTCGGGGAAACATGTATGGACCTTGCCAGTTAGGAGAGAATTTCCCTTTGGCTTCATCTTGATGTGGAAAGATCTTCTTCAACACCAGCTGCCCCGGTGTGAATTGTCTCGGCTTGACTCTTTTGTTGAAAGCTCTAGTCATTCTGTTCTAATAAAGTTGACCATGACATATTGCATTCATCATTTTCCCGTCTATGAGGGCTAGTTGCTCATAACTACTCTTTACCCACTATGCATCGCTGAGCTCAGCTTCTTGTATGATTCTTAGGGAAGGGATCTCCACTTTGGCGGGAATAACAACTTTCGTACCATAAACCAGCAAGTAGGGAGTTGCCCCAATTGACGTACGGACTGTGGTGCGGTATCCGAGTAAGAAATGATAACTTTTCATGCCACTATTTGTGCTTTTTTATCATCTTCCTCAATATCTTCTTGATGTTCTTGTTGGCGCTTCTACATCTCCATTCATCTAAGGTCTATATGCTGTGGAATTCTTGTGCTTGATTTTGAAAGTCTCGCACATAGCTTTCATCAGATCACTGTTGAGGTTGGAGCCGTTGTCGGTGATGATCGACTCTGGAACTCCGAATCGACAAACAATACGATCGCGGACAAAGTCTGCCACGACTTTCTTAGTCACTGCTTTGTAAGATGCTGCTTTGACCCATTTTGTGAAGTAATAAATAGCTACCAAGATGAACATGTGTCCATTTGAGGTGGTAGGCTCGATCGTTCCAATGATGTCAATTCGCCAGGCGGCAAATGGCTAAGGTGAGCTTGTTGCATTGAGCTCATTTGGGGGTACTTTTATCATATCTGCATGTACATGACATTGGTAGCATTTTCAAATATACTAGATGTAGTCCGTTTCCATGGTCATCTACAAATAACCGGCTCTGAGTATCTTCTTGGCCAAGACAAACCATTCATATATGGGCCGCAGGTCCCAGCATGTATCTCTTCAAGTAATTGGAGGCTTCCTTTGCATCAACACATCTCAATAATCCCAAATCGGGAGTTCTCCTGTACAGGGTTCCTCCGTTGTGAAAGAAACTGTTGGACAATCTCCGAAGCGTGCGTTTTATGATTTGCAAGCTCTGGGTACTCTCTTTTTGACAAATACTCCTTGATATCGTGGAACCATGGTTTTCCGTACGCTTTTTATTCAACATGGGCACAATATGCCGACTGGCTATGGATCTTCACTGGAATAGAGTCAATGAAGTTCTTATATGGATGTTGTATCATGGATGATAGAGTGGCCAGTGCATCGGCAAACTCGTTCTGAATTATGGGGACGTGCCAAATTCTATCTTTGTGAACCTCTTTCTCTATTCTTGCACATGGTGCAGATATGGAAGTATCTTGGAATTCCTGGTAGCCTATTCTCCTTGTACTTGGTGTATTAGCAGGTCTGAGTCACCAATTACCAGCAACTTTTGAATATTCATATCAGTGTCCATGTTGAGCCCTAGAATGCAGGCTTCATACTCTTCCATATTGCTGGTGCAGGGGAATCTGAGTTTAGCATATACCGGGTAATATTGACCAGTTTCTAATACCAGGACATCTCCAATGCCGACTCCTTTGAAATTTGCTTCTCCATCGAAGAACATTCTCCAACTGTCATAGGATTCTTCAATGTCTTCTCCTATTAACAACACTTCTTCATCGGGAAAATACCTTTTTAGGGGTTCGTATTCTCCATCCACGGGGTTCTCAGCAAGATGGTCTGTCAACGCTTATCCCTTGACCGCTTTCTGAGTCACATAGACAATGTCGAACTCACTCAGCAGGATTTGCCATTTGGCCAGCTTGCCAGTGGGCATGGGCTTCTGAAAGATGTACTTCAAAGGATCCATCCTTGATATGAGATATGTTGTGTAGGCACAGAAGTAATGCCTCAGCTTCTGGGCTACCCAGGTTAGAGCACAACAGGTACGTTCCAGTAGAGAATACTGTGCCTCGTATGGAGTGAATATCTTACTCAGATAATATATAATCTGCTCTTTTCTCACTGTCTCGTCGTGCTTCCCCAGGACACAACCGAAAGCTCCATATAATACTGCGAGGTAGAGTAGCAAGGGTCTACCTGGCTCTGGCGGTACCAAGACTGGCGGTGTTGACAAGTACTCCTTGATTCTGTCGAAGGCCTTTTGACAATCCTCGGTCCATTTGGTTGCGACATCGTTCTTCAGCATCTTGAAGATTGGTTCACATATAACCGTGGATTGGGCTATGAACAAACTGATGTAGTTAAGGCGTCCCAGGAAACTCATCACATCTTTCTTGTTCTTTGGCGGTGGTAACTCCTGGATGGCTTTGACCTTTGATGGATCCAATTCTATCCCTCGGCTGCTGACGATGAACCCAAGCAATTTTCTAGTAGGAACCCTGAATGCACACTTCAAGGGATTTAATTTCAAGTTGTATTTCCGCAATCTGTTGAAGAACTTCCTCAGATCTGCTATATGGTCGGTGGCTTTCTTGGACTTGATAATGACGTCGTCCACATATACCTCGATCTCTTTATGTATCATGACATGGAATATAGTGGTCATATCCCTCATGTAAGTGGCTCCAGCGTTATTTAGGATAAATAGAATCATCTTATAGTAGTATACTCCCCACGACATAAAAAGGACGTTTTCTTAGCGTCTTCCTCGTCCATCTAAATCTGATGGTAACCGGCGAAACAATCCACGAACGACTGAAGTTCATGCTTGGCGCAATTGTCAATCAGAATGTGTATGTTTGGAAGAGGTAAATCATCCTTTGGACTGGCCCGGTTGAGATCCTAGTAGTCGACACAAACCCTAACCTTTCCTTCCTTCTTAGGCACTGGCACGATGTTGGATAACCATGTCGGATATTCAACTACCCTGAGGACCTTGGCGTTGATTTGCTTGGTAACTTCCTCTTTGATTTTCAGGCTCATATCAGGCTTGAACTTTCTGAGCTTCTGCTTTACTGGTAGGCACATTGGATTGGTTGGCATCTTGTGAGCCACAATGGATGTACTTAGACCAGTCATGTCATCATACGACCATGAAAATATGTCTTCATACTCTTTCAAGAATTGTGTGTATTCCTCTTTCTCTGACGACGACAAATGGATGCTGATACGAGTTTCTTTGACATTCTCTGAATCTCCCAGGTTGACGACCTCAGTTTCGTCCAGATTTGACTTAGGTCTGTTCTCGAAATCCTCAACTTCTCTGACAATTTCATCAGGTATATCATCCTTTTCTTCTGAATCGATGTCCTTTTGCTGCGTTATCTCATTGCATGTCACAGTCATTGGTTCATCAAGATAGAAAATAGTAATACTGATAGATAGAAGTAATGAGAGAAAAACGGTAATAATAAATATTGATTCATTAAAACATAATAAAAATGCTTTTGATAATTTAAACAAATTTTTAAGAACATTGGAGATCTTATTGCAAAAATAGAAATGCGAAAAGGAAATCATTAGCAAATGAAAATAGACAATGCTTGTTCAGCCTTGCTACCACGGGACTCGTCGGGCCCTGGATGTTCCGATAGTCCAGTTCTTAAGGATGATCATTTGCTCACGGTTTGGACAGAAGGTCCTTCCTCCTCCTCCTTCTCAACAATAACACAACAGTCCATGTCATGATCTTCCAGGAATAGATTCTTCAAGGCTGCCAATGCTTCTTCTTCTTCTGACCCCCATATGACGTCGACCTGATGGAAGGTCTGCTCCAAATGTGGTATCGTCTGTTCCAATAGGTAATAAGGACCGCGCCATGGTGGCGACCAGTTCTTGTACTCTTGCCAAGTGTATTTGTATCCCAGACCAAAAGTCGTGCCATGGCGCTTGAGCTGTATTGGCTTGGAGATTCCCTGAAGATTCTTGCCGAGTTCTTTGCCAGGCTCATACCCGCTCTAGTTCAGTATGCTTTCAATATTACTATCCTACCACTTATCCTTGTCTATTGCGTTAACCCGCTCGATATGGTGGTAAGTTTCTCCACCCAACCTTCTTCTATCTCCAACCACCGGGATGGTCTGGCGACTATAGATAGGGTTGTTTCCATCCCTATGGATGATTACTTCCTGGTGATTCCATTCAACCTTCACTGCCTGATTTAATGTTGATGCCACAACCCCAGCAACATGTATCCATGGCCATCCCTATAACAGGTTGTAGGATGCTGATATGTCTATCACCTGAAATTCAACCTCGAACCATGTGGGTCCCATTTGCATACAAAGGTTGATTTCACCAATGGTAGACCTCTGAGAACCGTCAAAAGCTTTTACATTCATAGACCCTTTTCTTATCTCGTACAATCCCTTACCCAATTTCTTGAGTGTTGTTAATGTACAGATGTTGAGGCTGGATCCCCCGTCAATCAGAATCTTGGTGATGAAGTAGTCCTCACATTGCACAATGATGTGCAATGCTCTGTCGTGACTTAAACCTTCAGGTGGCAGTTCGTCCTCGTGAAAAGTGATCGTATGACTTTCCAACACTAGCCCTACCATGTTTGCCATTTCCCCACTGGTGATGTTATTTGGCACATATGCTTCGTTCAACACTTTCATCAAAGCATTCCTGTGTGTTTTTGAGTTCTGCAACAACGATGGGATGGATATCTGGGCGGGAGTTTTATTCAGCTGATCGATGCCTGAGTATTCTTTGGCTTGCACCTTCCTCCAAAGATCATCTGGGCCTGTCTCAATGATGGATGGTCTATTGGAAGCATATTTGTTGTACTCTGCCAAGTGTTCAGGTGTATAGACCATGTCGGTCCTTGTCATCCCCTGTGCAACAACAACTTCCTCTATCTTGACTTTACCTTTCCTTCTCGCCTCAGCTACATAGTCCCAAGGTACATCGTTAGTGTGGAAAGGCGGCATGGTGGACACCGTCACTGTGATTGGTGCAACTACTTTCACTTCAAATGGAACAGGTGTTGTAGCAGGTGGCATAACTTCAACCTCAAACGACATAGGTGCATCTGCAAGTGGTGCTGCTTTAATGAATGGGACTGACGCAGCTACCTCAACATCTCCGGATGGCTGAATCTGTACTATGATAGGAGTAAGGGTGACTGCTGGCTTCTTTGGGTCATCACCTTCTATGATCAACCCGATCGACCCCTCTAGGTCCCAATCTTCTTCTATCTCTATCATGTTGACGCCTCCACCTCTATGGTCTGGGAGCGAATTGTTGCGAACATTGGGAGTAGATTTCTTTTCATGGATGACTTTATTATCAATCAGAGACTAGATATTATATTTCAGTGAGTGACATTCATCAATTGTATGCCCCTTCATGCCGGAATGGTATGCACATGTTTTATTTGGATTGACCCACTGGGATGGATTTTCAGGGGTCACAGCGGGGATGGGAGTAACATAACCAATATCTTTCAGTTTTTCATATAGATGGTCAATAGGTTCAGCAATGGCAGTATATTTCTTGGGCAGCCTGCGGTCAAAATTGGGTCGAGGTCTTGGAAAATTTTGGCGAGCAGGGGGTGACTGGAGGTGAGATGGTTGAGAGTTGTATGTATGATAAACAAGAGCTGGTTGGGATATCTGGGAGAAGTAGGCTGATAGGTAGGTGGTGGAGATGACTGATATGTTGGTGGAGGTGCTGATTGGTATGTTGGTGGGGGTGCTTGGTATATAAGTGGAGAGGTCTGATATGTCAGTGGGGATTTAGGTCCCTGTGCAACCATTACAACTCCCACATCTTTCTTTTTGGATATGCCGCCAGATTGCAGTGCCTTGTTCGTATCTTGTAATGCTTCAAAATTGGTAACCATTCCGCTTTTAATCCCTTCTTCAATTCTTTCACCTAACTTGATGATGTCAGAGAATTGTGGTTTTCAATCACCATCAGCCACTCATAATACTGCGGGTCTTGTGCCCGGACAAAGAATTTGTTCATTTGTTCTTCGTCTAGTGCAGTCCTGACCTTAGCTGCTTCAGACCTCCAACGAGTAGCATACTCGCGAAAAGTTTCTGTGGGGTTCTTCTTAAGATTCTGAATATAAAACACGTCTGGAGCGTTCTCTGTATTGAACTTGAACCGGTCCATGAAATCTGACGCAATGTTCAACCAATTGGACCACTTTTTAGGGTCTTGGCTGATGTACCAAGACAAAGCATCTCCCGTGAGGCTCCTCATGAATAACTTCATACGAATATTTTCATCTCTTCCCACTCCAACCAATTTATCAAATAGGTCCTCAGATGGACCCTAGGATCACCTGTACCATCGAACATCTCGAACTTAGGAGGTTTGTAACCCTCTGGTAGTTCAACATCGGGCTGTATGTAGAGATCTTCATAGTTCAACCCTTCAAATGCCTTACTTCCTTCAACACCTTGAACTCGGCTAGTCAGCTTCCTGAGTTCTTCGGCCAGATTCTTGATAAGCATATCCTTCTCACATGATTCGGGTGTGTAAGAAATAGGTTGGGTGAAGTGCGGTAGAGTCTCCACGTAGATGGGGTTGTTATGATGGCCTGGCGCCTGGGTATAGGTGGTCATTTGTGGAGTTTTGTGGTTCAGGGACAATCAGTAGGGTGTTTCTCGGAGTTTGGCAAGCGTTGTATTGTGGTGGAATAGTTGGATTTTTCGGTGGAGTTGTATGGTGGTGAGTTGTGGGAGGGTTTTGTTTGTTTGGGGTATTCTGAGGAGGTATGGGATTTTGGGTGTTTGGATGATTGACATCTGGAACACTGAGTGAGAAGGATAGATTCGCCAAATTCCGGACATGCTCAAGCTCCCCTTGGAGCTTCGACAACCTTTGCTCGAGTTGGGACAAAACATCATTTTGAACCTGAGTACCTTGACTGCCAGAAACCTCTGTTCGTTCAACTGACGTTGTGTTTTCCTTTCTGATATTGCTCAAATCTTCCATTTTGCCTTTGTCTTTGCTTTTTCCCTTAGGTGGACTAGGAGGAGGAGAAGGTGGAGGGCCCCTAGATCTTGTGTAGTATTATGATGATGCCAGAATGCACGAACCAACCTTTGGGGAGGGGAATACTCAAAAGAAATAAAACAAAAACAAAACAAAAGGTAGCCAAGTCAGTGAGGATCATGAGAACATATTGCAGTATTTAAACACATAGTGCAGGAGTATAAAAGCGTGTCCTAATTTGGGAGCCTCGTTGTGCCCGAGGTAGGCCTAACGACAAGTTGATTTGGAGAACTTAGATGCCAAAATGCCTCATTTCATTAATATAAATAGATGAATCCAAAACGACACTAAGATAATAAGCGGGAAATAAAGTCACTAATGGCCATCGACCTTATTACATTGATAAAAGCAAAAAAGGAAAACCTATCCTGCTTGGTCCCAGAAGGACCTTCCCCAGATTCGGCATCCTTGATCCCATCGAACAGTTCCCTATGGTGGTATTGGCCCTTTTGGAGATGTTCTAAGATCCACAGTTGTAGTAACAGATTGCAACCCTCGAAGTGCTTAGCTCCTCCTTGACAATGTTCTAAGGCTCGGTAAATGCCAGAGATGATCATAGGGACAATGCTGAAGGCTTGCCCGTCAATCCCCTCCATCAAAGCCTTGGTTACAATAGCCAACCTGGTGTGGATCATTTCCTTTTTTTTGGAAACACTATCAGTCCTAGAAAGCATGCAATGAATACAAATACCCTACGGTGGATATGTCCCAAATATGTAATGGCAAATTCTTCGTGGTAGGTACGATATGATTTGCTGTGACTGTACCTTTCATATAAGTACTCGAAGGGTATGTATGACTGTTTCAGACACTCTAACTCAACGTTCTTCTTCAGACCCATCATTTTCAGAATACCTTTGCCTGTACGGTTCTCAGGCACCAACAACCCAAGGGTTTCCCAGACCAACCCAACTAGTCCTCCTATCTCTTCTAGAAGCGATGTCATCTCAATATTCCTAAAGCAGAATACAACTCTTTCGTTATCCCAAAATAAGGTGGCAACCTCAATCAACATGATGTTGGGTTGGATGTCTAGGAGAGACGGTAAATTACCCACGTACTTCTTGACGTGTTTCTTATCACTAGAGGAAAGGTCTTCCTACCAGTTCAGGAGCATTGGATGGATATTGCTGACCATACCGAATCTGGGGACTTCGTGCCTCATATTTCTGCAAGACAAACATAGTTAGGCCCTTACCCCCGCCAGACTTGACTATTTATACACTTATGATTAACATACAAGCATTTAGTTCTCCAAATAAATGCACAGAACGTGATTGCGTCCGTTGGGATTATGAAAACCCCGGTGGACTTTGGACAAGGTTGTCTTAAAGGGTTATTGTGCGGACGACAAATTAACCCGGCTAGGTTTGACCATGATGCATGCACAGTGTAACAGAGTAAGGTTTCTATGGGGTTTTATACTGGTACCCTTAAGCGGACAACTCAAGGGGGAAGGCACGGAACCATCGACTGCACCGTTGATCGACCCGTTTTACCGCAAATAAGCCTTTCCGAATTTAAGGGTAATATAAAATAGGAAGAGCGCAACCACTCATCAAGCGTTGCTATAGGATTTGTATTGGCACGAGTGGAATATGATGTTGAGCATGATTATGCAACAATGAGTAAGAAATAAAGCATGTAGTCATGTATTTGCACGTTATGAAAGCAGTAAATACAACAGTTATAATTTAAAGCGGTTACAAAGGAAGACAAAGAAACATGTCAGTTTTGTTTTTGGGAAAGAATAAAACATTGAAGGAAATAAATAATTAATTGCACAAAAGGGGGAAGGGAAGGGGTGCAAATATCAACAAAGTAAAGGTACAGATTCACAAAGCAGTTTGAAATGGTAAAAGCCTAAAATCCCCAGCAGAGTCGCCATGCTGTCGCGCCCCCTTTTTCGTCTCCTCTCGAATCAGTCAGGGTCTTTGACATTATTGGGACAACTCTTTTCCTTTTGGGAAATGGATATATAAGGAATATAAAGAGTCGCCACCTAACGAATTAAGGTGCGTTAGGGCACCTACTAAGGGTCATTTACAACACAGATTGAATAACAAGAGATTGGTTAAGGGCTTGAAATTACTTCAAGGGGAAGGTGTTAGGAACCTCTCAAAGTCCACAACTTTGGTTCCCGGCCAAACAAGATTTGTTAATTTAAACAAGTAGAAAATAGGAAATTAAAGCATACGTACGTAAACAAATAAAGGTTTTGAAAAGATTCGCAGTCTAAGCACACATATGTGATAAAAGGTTTTAAAAGATTTAAAGTCTAAGCACATGCATAAGGTTTTAAAAGGATTTACAGTCTAAGCACACATATGTAAGGGATAGGGGAGTCCTAAGTTGTTTATCCTATAGGATCACATCAGTACAATGCCTGGTAATCACTCCTCAGAAAGGGGCTACACATGACATTAGCGCACCGGTCATCATATCCATATCTACCCTTTACCCCACCCCTTAGCGGTTATTAAGCGAGTTTATTTATCGAACTCTAAGCGTGCTGCTACCCGTCCCATCTTAATGGTCCTGGAGAAATTTAGGACCTCTAAATATAGGCAGTTCTAGACAAACCCCTGTGGTTTTTAAAGGAGAAAATTCTAGGCGACAGGCAAGAACACATAGGACTTAACAAATAAATGCAGAAAGAAGCAGTTAAGAGGCCCAGGTTTACCTCCACAAATAATGCACATAAGAAACACGTCTCAAACACAAACAAGAGGCAATTTTATTAGACAGGATCCTAAGGCATGATGTCTAAGTGAATATCAAAACACAGAAGATATGCAGCTTTGTTTTATAAACTCAAAAGCAGGGGCCCTAATCAGTTTGCCTACTGATTTTAAAATTGTAAGTCGTTAAGCAGTAAACACAAATGAAAACCGTTCTCCAGTTTTACACAGATTGATAACCTAAGGCTTGCCTAGGCGTAGGATCATGCATAATAGTCACCAGAATTGTTAAAATAGTTCAGGAGTTTTTTTTTTGCCTAAAAGCATGTTGTTCTAGGTGTTACAAAAATACAGGGATTGTTACCAGTTTTATTTAGAACAAGACGATCATATGTGAGACTATTTTTTTCCCCATCTTTTTATAATCAATATAGTTTAACTAGGTGTGGCTAAGCAAATGCAAAAAATAATGCCTAATACATGATTTCTAAATGCACAGAAACAACCGTTTTTATGATAATGATCTTTAAATTAACAGAATTCCTAAAGCATGATCTCTAGATGCACAAAAAGAGTTACAGAATTGTTAAGACATGATTTCAGGATGCACATGAGTAACAACCCTTATGTTAATGTTGTTTATTAACCTAGGAGCAGGATTTCTAAGTGATAAACATGTATTAGTGTCAAATGAGATGCTGAAGCAGTATACGTGAAACCTAGGAACATGATATCTAATGCATGGCATGATTTGAATGTATTGGTCCTAAAACAGGGATTCTAATGCAAGTATAGATAAGGTAAAGCCTACAACATGCTTTTTACCCATTGATATTGATAGAAATATATAGCTACCCTCCCCATTTAACTAGCCATCCCCAATATTCGTTTACAAATAATTATTACAGACCAGCCGAATGAATTACATAAATATATAAAGGAAAAGAAGAAGTTATATTATAGGGAGCCTGATGCAAAATTTCATAACCTCAAATGCCTAAGTGTTTCATAGCCTTTCTCATGTCCGGGTGTGTCAGAGCTCCCTAAGGACCTCAAGGTTCCCAGGCAGTGCTCACACCCAGATTTCATACCAGAACTGAGTAAGTGCAGTGTGGAAGAGCCAGCCCCAGTGCATCAGAGTTCAGAGGGATCTCACAGGAATTCCAAAGCAGTCACACATTGGAGGGGCAGAACTTAAGGACCTAAGAGTAGAGTGAGAGTGCTTGACATAGTTTTGAAAAGTATTTGGTATAAAACAATGTTGAAAGACTCAGTTGAAGTTTATGAAAGTATGAAGTGGTTTAGTAGTAAAATATTTTGAACAAGAGTAGGGCAATTAAAAAATAATAGAGTAATTACAACACAAACAGGTTCAGCACACTCAAATCACAGTCCTCCACGCAGGGACCATTGGGGATTAGGGACAAGTAGAGCATGTATGGTGAACACATAACAAACAGAAGCATAGAAATTTCAAAGAATAGCAGTCAATAGGTCATAGGTTCCATAATTGCTAATGGTTGCATAGAGTCAGAAGCCCTTAGGGGAGCTAATGGGGTCGGGCATAACTAATGGTGTAAACATAGTATAGGATTATGAATTTCATAACAAACAATAGAAGACATAGTGGTATTAAACAGAATTGAGCATATAATCAGAATAGTTCTGAATAACAAATTGCTTACAAAATAGGTTTGAGAAAGAACCTCTTGGTGGAGTCCAGTCCCCCGGAGGACAGAATAGCACTTCTTAGTGACTAGGAGCGGAGAGCCCGTTGCCACCAAAAGTAACGACCACCAAGATAGGCTTTGCATGAACATCTCAATGTCCAATGCCGATGTCTATAAGCCTTATGGTTAAAATTTAGACTATTGCTATCGGCTATTGGCCTTTGTGAAAGCTCCTCCTCAATATGTTTGATCCCTTTCCAAGCATTAACAGTATAGTCAACCATAAAATAAGGTAAGAAAATAATTCAGAGGTCGAAAATCAGTAAAAATATCATCACAGGAAATCAGTAAAAGGTATTAATCACAGGAAATCAGGGATTCAAATAAAAGTAGTACTGATTAAGGGAAATTACTATAAATTTCTTGTGAATAAACGAAATAAACACAGTATGGGTGAGGAGAGACGAATCAAAAACCCTAATAAGCATAATAGAGTAAAAATCATAGAAACTCAGAACATGTTTATGCGAAACAGGCATACATACAAATCAAACAAACAAATAGGAAAAGACAGTCTCATAACCCAGGATTAAAACCAAAAGAATTAGGGTTTTTAACATAGTCAATCAGGTTAAAGGAAAAACCTAAATAACTTTGTTTAAACATAGTAAAGATTATAGAATAACACTTAAAATAAGAGAAAAAGTCGTTTTGAAAAGCGTTTAAGAAACCCTAGTTATGAAGGCGGAGAGACGTTTTGAAAAATCAAAAAGATTCTCATAGAAAACAGTAGAATAAATCAAAATACTCTTAGATCTGTTACATTAGGGTTTTGAGAGAGATAACCCAGAGATAGAGAGATTTTGGCTTAGAAGCCATTGGTCTAGCCGGAAAAATAGAAAGATCTTACTCAGACGGGCCAAGGTGGCCTGAGAACGGTGAGCACAGGCCGGGGGGGG